>BGPR01002920.1:95927-152932 GCA_013235015.1 Araneus ventricosus
TGACAGTCAACCTGATGATGGATCTTAATTTTTAGTTATTGTGTTCATATACACTAGAACAGAACGACTGACAGTCAACCTGATGATCGATCTTGGTTATTGTGTTTACATACACTCGAACGGAACGACTGACAGTCAACCTGATGATGGATCTGGTTCAAAAACATATCCACAATTTAGGTTACAAAACCATACGCAAGAATTTATTCATCTAACGCATTAAGTTCTTAAGTTAATCGCGTTCATAGACAAATAGAGATAACTCCAAAAATGGTTTTCCCAGACTCAGGAAGGTCAAAAACGTGAAGATTCATAGAATTTTTTGATGATTACGATACGAGACAAAAAAAAAATCAATATCACGTATCTTAAATTTCCCTTTGCCACAAAACTGCAAGGGGAAAAACACAAGCAATCTAATAGAGTAGAACTGACTTTAAAAAAAGAGAGAGAAGAAAGAAACAACAGCACAGAAAGAAAAAAAGAAAACATCAAGAGAAATTTACGCTCACCAAAAGCTCAGTGAAAACTAAAAAAAGGGGAAAGAAAATAAAATAAAGAAGGATCGAGTTACTCGATCCGATGGTCAAGCCCACCGCAGAAAGATGCAAATTAAGCCGCACTCGGAATTCAAACTCCCGGTCGAAGAATATAAAATGTATGCGCCGGGTTTTTTAATTTTTAAAACCTTCCTCTTATTCTTGGTGGCTGAGAAAAATCTCCGCCGTCAAAAGTGTCCAGATCTTATCTGCGTCTATTATTCCACGTCTCGTATCGGCTCCAAAAATTAAAAGAAGAGATGGAAGCGCGGCCCCCCCAACCGGCCACCCCGGGCCCCCCCTTTTTTTTCCCCCGTTAACCCCCCCCCCCCCGGTATCCTTACCCCTAACCAGTAGTGTAATGCGCACGTCAATTAAAAAAATTCTCAAAAGCCAACACTAGCAGTCTAATATCTTGATGCAGAATAGTTACGCTTCACATCAAATAGTAATGGCGGCCACTTTTTTAAAACCTAGTATCGTCCGTCGTATATGTAAACAGTCTACCAATATTTAAGAGAGGCTGTGATAAACAATTTGCATGAGTAGACTGAAAGAGAAACTACTTAAGGTAAACAATGTATATAAACACCGCTTTAAAAAGCTTCTTTAAATTTTATTTAATTCAAAAGGTAACTGAATATTTTTGGAATACAAAGTGAATAATAAAAAAGTAGTACAGAATTTTTTTAGTGGTCTTGCAAGTTCGTATGCTATGTATGCTAAGCATATTTTTAATTACAGTTTACACGAATCACAGTAGCTTAATACCTGTTACAATACTGACGTTACAAAGCGCTGAAAAAGTGCTGCAAACTTATCTTGAGAATAATTTTTAAGATGCTCTTTTCTTATCACTAATTTGGCGTCAGGTTATCAAAAGGGACGAACATAACAATCGTAAACAATCTTCCATAAACTAGATAGGCGGATAGAAAATTCAGAATCAGCCCAGAACCAGTTGAGAAGTCCCGACGCATTAAAACGTTATCTCACATCTTAATGCTCGGATCTAAAAATCCTTATAATTAACATAATATTCAGCAACCACCACCTCGGTATATAAAGATGCTGATTAGTCGAAACCTAAATACTTAGAGCAGTGGTTTCCAAAATTTTTCGATTCTCTGTACCGTTGTTAAATCCAGCATATTCCGAAGTGAAACTCCAACAAGTACTTTTTGCAAAACAGCCAATAATTTTTGTATAGGTTAGGTAAAAATAAATATAACACATATTAGGTTATATAAAAATTTACCGAACAAATTTCAACAATTATAATAATCCGCGAAATGCACTGGTAATTCGGAAACTGAGCAAGCAGCAAATACAACAGACACCCATGTCCATTTATATACGAGCACAGAGTATGCGAAGTCTGGCAGAGGTCGTAAAAACCACTTATTAGTTCGCATGAGCTATGCTGGATGAATTGAATTAAAAATGTTGATAAAATTATTAATTAAATTATTAAAAATGTTGATAAAAAATTATACAATATCCCGCGGCGCCCCTATGAGGAAGTCGTGACTCCTCAGGGCGCCGGGGCGCATACTTAGGGGTTTCGTTATAGTAACGTCCAGTTTTGAAGTAACACGGAGGGCTATTTTGGGACGGACTCGTAATTTTGAACCGTGGGCAGATGACGCACACACTTTGGAAATCATTGGCTTAGGGTAATAAAATTAACTTTAGCTCAAGTCAAAATTTAATCAAATCTCTACTATTTTAAGTAAAATACAGATCTTCTCCAGTTTGGCCTTATCGAAAATCACATAACTAGGTCTGTGGGCTACCAACCGAGTACCTGTAGATGGCGCTGCCATCGCCAGTGACGTCAGAGCATCAAGCTGCCGAGAACAGAAGAGATCAGATATTGGCCTTTTTTCAAAGACTTGGCCTTAGAAATTTTCATTTGGCCTAAAATTAATTTTTGGCCTTTATTGGTTTTATTTTCGTTAATGATTTTTAGAACAATTTTTAACTACTTATTCTATTGTTTTTTTAAATAAATTTTTGAAATTGCACTTTTCAGATAATATATAATGAGCTGTCAAACGAAATAGCTCCTGAATTGAACAAGGATGTTTTACATTTCTTTCGCTTAAATTTTTGCTTAATAATAGAGCATTAAACACATGCCTATCAAGTGGGATTCTTTTTCGAGAAGGATAGCCTTTTTTTCTAATAGCAAATTAGGTTTTGAATCAATTTGTCGAATTTGGCCTTATTTTTAAGAAGGTTTGGCCTTATTTTGCTATTTTTATCTGGCAACCCTGGAGGAGATGGAACGCGGTACGAGACGTATGAACGAGGTTGGTTTTTTTCCGCAAGACCAAAAGACGAGATGAAACGACGATATACGATGATAATGAGTGCCATCCTTATCACGAACTAGAACTACTTCAATTGTAAATAGCTGTGAATATTGCTCAGTATAATAATGTAACTTCCCAATGACAATATAATACTTTAGTTTGAAGAACTGTGGATTCATTTATGGAACCAATCACTAAGCCTAATGATGATCGCCTATAGGTCTTCACCACAAATTTTATTTCCGAAATTTGGCAGACAGCGAACTTATTCGCCATCCTATACAACATAAACTAACACTAGTTTCAATACATTCTTTCCATTTTTTCCTCTTGCCTAATCATCATTCTCGAATCTCCTACCCAAGTAGCAACAAAACTTCCATTTCGAGAGCTGGCAGAACATTTTTCCGCTAATGGCGGCCATTAAATACTTTCGGTGCAAAGTTGGTTCCAAATGAAGAGCCTGGGAAGTCATCGAGATTGCGGGCTGCGGGATTCATGCCAAGTGACCAACGACAGGAATACAAATGAAGATGGAAATAATGTATTTCACTTGCAAGAGACATTGCAGGTAAATGAGTATCTCGAGAGAGGAAATGAAAAGGTGAGAGAGGAAGAAAAAATAAAAGGATTAACGGAACGGGGTAGAATATCAAATAATAGATTAAATGAACATTCCATATACGGAAAACAAGCTGCCTTCTGCTATCAAAAGAACGTATGGCCCACTTTTTACAATCTCGTTTACGAAGTATACAGAGAAACTATGTATAATCGTGAAAAACTCGACCTTGAGAATTAGAAGCGTCTCTATCCGTTTTATGCCTTCTTATAAGCTTTTGGAGCCCAAATTATTATTTGTTAATTTAAAAAAGAATGAGAAATTATTCATTTCATCCAGGCTAATTAATTTCAAATATGCATTCATTATTCATCTGCATCCACATCATGTTGCGATGTAGGAAAATCCAAGTGCAATATTAGTGCAACACCGCGAGTCACGGATTAGAGGCTGCCGTATAAGTAGGCTCACTCTCGCCAACCCGATGGCACAATAATGGTGATCTGGCTCTTTGAGCCCATCTCCGAAGACAGGTCGTACCCCGGTAAAATGGGGGGTTGTTGCATGAGCCGCTCGTAATGGGGGCTATTTTGCAGGAACCTCAGTGCCTGACTATGCTGTCGTGGCGGCCGGTCTTTCAGGTTTACCCGGATGCTTTTGCAGGACGGGGTGATGTTCTTACGATACCTCGGTGATATCAAACGGCATCACCAAGCCGAAAAGAACTTAGACTTAGAACTACTACTTAGAACTACTAAAGACATTTTTGGAGTTATGTTGGTTTGTGAACACGATAACTCAAATCGGAAAGAGCAAGGATGGCAGTTGACATGTGGTCTTTACACCAAAATTGTAGATTTCTATCAAATTTTGGATGAAATTCATCAAAGGAAGGTCTGTCTATCCGTTCCTGTTGCTCGTGGAAAAGGCAACTCAAGAATGCAACAAGCTATATGGATGAAATTTCGCACAAGATGTTATCCTAGAAACGCAGATATGTACCAGATCCATCAACGGACAATCATGACTGTCTGTCAGCATGTCAATTCGTATGTACACCAACAACAACTCGGAAAAAAAAAAGCAGCAAACTAGATGAATGAATTTTAACATGTCATGCTAACACCGAAATTGTAGACCAGATCAGTCAGGTACTGTACTGAGAAGAGGTACCGTGCCAAAATGAATACTGGATTCTGTTCACTATAAAGCTCGCTATAATGTGCCAATATACGAAAAGGTTGAGGAGAAAACACTTCCGCAGGTTTCAAGTGCATTACTAAAAATTATTTCATTGAATCTATACTTATAAAAAGGCAATGCTTGTGTGTGTGTGATGTCCAGACGAATCTATCGCACTCACAGCCATGAAATTTGGCACACAGGTAGTCGTAAAGGTGACTTAATGCACCTCGCAGCTGAAATTTTAAAATTCAATCTAGAAAATTTTGTATTGAATGTTTTGGGTTATTTTTGGAACGTTTACGGCTGTAATATCTTTTCTAATGATCGTTGAAAAACAATCAATGCACCATCGGATAGAACAAATAATTTCCGTTCAAATGAAGTTTTTTTTTTTTTTTTTTAACTTCAAACGTAATTTGCTGAATTTCGAGAAATTTTTAAAAAATAGCCAGTTTTTCCATCGAAATTTTATTTTTGTTTTTAAATTTGTTGCATCCGACCTTCTACTAACACTAATAATTTCAATTTTTTTTCAGCTAATAACTAGAACGATTCTGTCGGATTGAAAACAAGAACGGTTAAAATATCTTTTCCCGCTTTTTTAAATTAATTTTTTCCAGGTCAGTTGAAAGATATTTTTCTCTAGTGAGCATTCTCCCGCAGAATTTTCTCCGGAGCCTTCCCAACATGAATTGTTGCAATTTCATTGGCTGACGGTGCAGAGCGCAGGATACGTCATAACCTTCAACTGAATGACTTCGATTATTATTTTCGGCAGTGTCTTAACGTGCTCTCACATTTTGCTTGCTGTATAATAATCATTTTCACGTTGCAATTTTTTAATATTGTTTCGGATTAATGTAGTCTGCATTGTTCTTCTATAACTGAAATGTCATTATCGCGAAGAAAAATAAGCGGGAAAATCAATAATGTAAATCTTTTGTTTTGTTTTCAGAACTTTTTCATGTCATGTGGGCGTTTTTCTTCTCTTTTTCAATTTGTTGAAATCTTGATTCAACGGGAAACGCCGTGCGCGTACTGCTAGTATTAATCTATAATTTCGATTAATTTCCGCCGCTACTGTCTGTTCTGCTTCATAATCCTGCCTTAGAAAATTATCAAAACTTTGTCAGAAAAACTGATAAAATCCCGATTAGATTTATATAAAATATTATCCCATTATGTTCATAAATAAAATAAGGAACGCTGTGACCTGGTGACAAGGTCTCGGCATCGAGACCGGAGAGCTTCAGGTTCGAAACCCGATTTCACGAGACGATCCGTCGTGTACATAAATACACGATGTTGCATGTCAAATCTGTCGTCGAGAGACAAACATCCTCTCGTTGGTGAGGTGTCTTCCAGGAGCTTGGAGAGTGGCTCAGATGTCGTCTTCGTCATCTGACTACGACTCAAAATGACGAGGTCTACACCAAAATAGCACTTGTGCAACTTTAAGACGGGACATTAATACAACTGAACAAATTCAAAAATAAAAGAGATCTTAAGACTCTAATATAAACTGCTTTATCTTTTCCTCGGCCTGTACATCTCTTCTATAACTAAGCATGAATGCAGCGATATAAGAAAAAACCCAGACTACCCGATTTTTACGGGGTGCGTTTCCTTCTCCGATTAACCACATTTTTCATAATGAAGAATGATCTATCTTCTTTGAAATAACTTGTCATTTACAGTAGCGTATTTTGTCAGTATGAAGCAACAGGCTGAAAATTGCTTTGAGGCCCTGCCACCTTATCCGATGTTGTAAATTCGCCATTGGCTTAGAACGACAAATAGGTTTTGCCCCCCCCCCCCCCGAGATTCTCAAGGCGAGCGCTTCTAAAGCAGGCCATTGACATCTCTTCCAAACAGGAATTTTTGGAACGCGGGAAGGAAAAAGCAAATGTCAGTTTTAAAAACCGATGGAAATTGACATAGCGGGATGGCTGGAATTCAAACGAACTCAAAATCCAACACTTCAAGCGCCAATTCCAATTTGGGGCTTCGATTAGAGGGTAGCAGCTCATCAAAGGATCTACCTACATTGAGACTTCGCGTCGAGGGTAGAAATGAAAGTCGAAATCTCCCGCGTTGGGAAAGAGGGGGGGGGGGGGGCGAATTCTGCGACTTTGAACCTTGTCTCAAAACAAACTTTGGAGCCTCCGTGAATGACGTGCCTCACTTTTCGACTTGAATGGATGGAAAAAAAGAAAGGGAAAAAAAAAACAGTCATGGGACAAATGGAATGGAATACAGATGAATGCCCAGCTTAACGCCAGTGCGGAAAACCACCACTAGTTGTTTAGATAATGCAATTCTTACTATTCACAGAAAATTGTAACATAAAAGCAATTTTGAGATATAATATAAACTTCTTCGCAGTCTTTCCTGAATAAAATAATTCCATCCACGACTACATTATGAACAGCAAGCCGTGGAACTTGGTGGCTGTATAAGCAATGGCCTCGTCGGCATGGTATATATGGCTGAAGCACATGTCCACAGATGTGAATTCGGAAATTGAGTTGACTGATCCAATATCGTCCGATACGAATTACGACGCGCGTTTTGGAAAGCGTTCAGTGTAAGGTTAATTTAATAAAGTATTTTATTTAAAAGATATTACTTAAAGAATCAAACCATTCACTATCACTGAATCGCACAATACGAAAACAAAATCGCATATCTTAAACAGCTAGATCACAAGACAGTAGATAATTTTGAACACGCATTATCCTGCACTGTGTTTTTATATAACGATGATGGAGGAGATCAGAACGATAAGTCTGAATGTTGGTCGTTATGCTAAGTCAATCATCAAGCATGTCTTATTCATAGGATATCGTAAACCAAATAAACATGATCAAAACTGATGTGGGCCGAAAGCGAGCAGAAAAAGTTCTTCAAATTTTAATAAAAACGCATATTTAAATTTCAAAAGTAAGGTATATCAACAAACAATTATAATCGGGAAATCAGTTCTTCCTAATAGTCATGTCTTTCCTACTTACTAACGTTTGTATTCATGAATTAATTTTCTTAATTGACAAGAAGTAAATGCCAATAACTCTAGATTTTACACGAGACCTGCTTTCTTTAAAGCAAAAACATAAGAAAGGCGCAGTTCCGGTCCGCGCCGTAGATTTTTCGTGAAAACGTCGGGATAACATAATAAAACAAGTGTTTCGTATTAATATGTAATTCAATTATCAATCTTTTTAATACAATATTTACACAGAGTAGTATAATGGTTACAGAATAGATAAATCACAAGCTACCACAGACCGTTGCTACATGCGATAAAATTGTGATTTATCTATTCTGTAACCATTATACTACTCTGTGTAAATACTGTATTAAAGAGATTGATAATTAAATTACATATTAATACGAAATACTTATTTTTTTATTTTATCCCGGCGTTTTCACGAAAAATCTACGGTGCGGACCCGAACTACGCCTTTCTTATGTTTTATTCAGAGTAGCTTTTGATTGCGTCATCTGTTGACAGTATATAGAACTACATTTCGCGTATGCTCAGTAATACATTATTTACTACAAATGCTCATATTTCCCGTAATATTAAAATTTTTGAATTCAAATTTTAATACAATGTTTCTTTTACGTATTGTCAAGTATTCTGTAAGTTTCGTACAATTCGAAAGAAAACTCTGCATGTTATAATAAAAAAGCATGCGGAGTTTGAAATTTTCAATTTAATACCAATTTTTACTCGTATGCTGATGAATATTTTTGTTGACTCACTTTGGGTTCTAGTAATACTCCTCAAGCTCTTTAAAATGACACCAGAATCAACCTCCTAGCAAAACGCGTTTCTACGCTACACTTATTTATAACCTTACATAAAGCTAATTCATAACAATCATGCACATGCGCCTACGTCACAGGTAAAACAAATACACACTCTTACAGATATAATCTATCCGTTTTGGGGTTCAACCATTCTTTTCGCATTTTTAGTCTTGTAGTTAGTAGCGATTCAAATCGGACGGTATTTTGTCACACAAGAAAGTTCGACCGACTATCACTGTAACGAGCGGAAAGACATTTTCACGTCAAAATTCTTATATGAATTTTCGAACATTTTCAAACCTGGTTGGCAAATACGCCCCATCTTCCGCGGAACCAGGCTACTCGGCCTTGGGGCCACCTTGTCCTTTAAGGGTTTCGGGTCCACTACTGAAAAATATGTTAGGTGTGTGTAGTTTCCCGCGCAAAATTGAAGCACGTCCAAAGCACGCAACAACGGGTTACTCATACTGTATTTATTAATTTTGTAACAATGCAGCAGCAGAAAATTTTCTGCAATGTTATGGTAACACAGATAGGGAGTGATTACCAAATGTATAATTGCGGCTAATTATTAATCAAAATTTTACACCAACGCGTAATAGTTAATTGCAAACTAACGCTGTTTACATAGAACAAACTAAAAGTATCATGAAAGGAAAATACCAGAAATAATTTTATTTGCACGTGCTGCATTTTAATAATCTTGAATTTTATTTAAAAAAAGAAGCAGATAAATATATTTTATCAGTTTCCAAGTGGAGTGAATGATAAAGCACTGTATAATCACACGTGTTTGATTTGAGAGAAAATGTTGGTTCAAGAATCAATAAACGGTATTATTTGTTCAGGAAGTAGTGGAAAAAAGGTGGTAGCTGTCGATCGGAAAAAGAAAAAAATGAGTTCATTAATGATCTGAATAAGTCAAATATTAAGCAGCAATTCTTCCCGGTCTGCTACATGTCTATACAATACGACAACCATGACTGTTGGAATCCAGCTGTGACAACAGTTTAAAATGAAAAAAGAGAACACGAAAAAAATCACGGATTCTGACTCGTGACAAGTTCGAGTGAAATTTGTCGAGAGAGAATGCAACCGTCCAACTATTGTAAAGAAAGCATCTGCTAGAAGAACGTCAAACGATTTAAATTATAGAGATTAACGTCTTTTAAGTTTAACCAGTAGGGCAGATTAGAATGCCGCCCTTAATAAAACCACGAATGTGAAGTGCAAACGCCTTACGTCCATTCAAATGCAGGAGAAGCAAAAAGTAGTTTAGTTATATTAAAAACTTTCCGTTTTGAAGCAACACGAGGGTTATATGGTATGGACCTCGTAAATCTGAACCACGGTGAGATGAAGACGACATCTAAGCCGGCACTTTCTTTAAACTTCCATGCCACACCAGCGGGAGTGCGTTTGACCCTCGACATCAGATTTAACATGCACCAGATCCACATACACGGTGGATATCTGGCGAAATCTGCTTCTGAACATGGAACTCTACCGTCCCGGAGTCGAAACATTAAGCTGGAAATTTACTATTAGGCTGTTCTACTCCATTTGGACCAACAACCGGTTTGTTTTCCACCCATTCAAGCCGATCCATACAGGTGGATCACTCACGAAGGCTCCAAAACGCACTAACGTCTGCTCCGATCATCCCCTATTCCACCTACACTTCCCCCTCCCCCACACGGGGGATTTTCGCTTTTTGGAGAGAGTATCCTAGCCTTGATTTCTCCAGTCTGACTCCCAGCCATATTCCCCTTACCTAACGCCCCTCCCCCCCATACATACACACGGTTGATTTATCACCCGCCTCGAAGTATCATATTTCACTTTCATGACCGAATGGGGTAAATGGAAAACCAACAAGGTTGGAATTCCAAAAACTACCTCTGCTTACGCCAATTATCATCGGGATTTGACATTGACGAATGGGTTTGGCGTCACGTGCTCAAAAAAAATTCGACGGGAGGCTATCTCTGTGAAACGGCCGCTGGGATTGAGGGGCGTAGACTTACTTACCTTACTCAACTGTGACTTTCTGTGACTAAAGTAGCTCTATGTGCTCTATGACCTTTCTCTGTTAAATGAAACTAAAACCAACTCAACTCCATTAAATCGATGGAAAGGGCAGCTCAATTAAATCAACAATTATTAATAATAATTAATTAAGGACAGTTAATTAATCGATAACTCAACTGTGACTTTCTGTGCTTAAAGTAGCTCTATGTGACTTTGACCTATGACCTTTCTCTGCTAAATGAATTAATCTGAATGAATTAATTATCAATCTGTTAAAATCAAGTTAATATACCGCTCACAACCGATGCGTGCGCGCGCATCGGTCGCTGTCAACAAAATTCTTCGTGATTTTCAACAAATTTGAAACTCGACTGTGACTAAACCGTAATTCCAAATTCTAAAATTCTTTTTGCAATCTTCACTGCGCACCTTTCTCTGTTAAATGAAACTAAAACCAACTCTCTGTGTTATTTGGTTGCGGAGCTATAAGCGTTAAAGAAAAAACGAAAAGCATCATATTTTTTTCCCCGACACACCATTAGACCACTAGGGAGAGACATAAGTCTACGTCAAAAAGTAGAGTGGAACACTGGTGAATGTCCCATTTTATCACCAAGCCACCGCGACCTCTAGACCATTGTGAAAATAAACATGAAGAGCCCAGTGCATTCGCTGCGTAGTAATAATAAAGAGAGTACAGTATTACCCCTCTTTTACACTTATCAAGGATTCAGAGGTATAGTAGTGCAAAATGGGGGAAGTGTAAATCGCAGGAAACCACTTACATTTATTGTCACTTAATCAGAGGGGACCAACAAAAAGCGTTGCAAGCGAACGGGAAATATGAGAAATACGTAAAATGTCGTGTAATACTGTATTTTATTACATTTTTACTACATTTCAATATTCCATTTAATCTTTATGAAAAGGGAAGAACTGATCAATACAGAATATGTTCCTTATCTGTATTACAAACAATACAAAAATAAACTTTGTCCATTATCTTGAGTTACGATTCGGTGCATTTCGGATGTCAAAAATCGATAACCTAGAATTCATATTAATTGAATAATAACTGCAACTTCAGTTCGAAAAAAATATTAATTAATAAAATAGCGACATCAAAGGGATCCTAGAATATATTAAGAATAAATATTAATATTTCTTTTCTTTCTCCCTAATTTAATGCAAACGCAACAAAAATCCAATTTTTCATACAAAATTCCTTACTTTTTTTTTAAATTCCCAAAGTAAACTGCAACTTCCAAATCGGTCAGGTTCGATTTCTAGGTTTTTTTTTTTTTTTTTTTTTTTTTTTTGTCGCAGTATATTTATCGAAGCGTACCGACAAGACGCTGATAATTACTTGACTTCGAAACAAGAATCAGCAACCCAATTTTGCTTTAAAATTACGAAAATGTCTTGCACTGTTTTCTAATTTAACCCTCTCTAATCCAAGTTATTATTTGTTAGTAAATAAATAAATATTGGAAAAACAATTTAAAAATACTTCAAAAGTTTACAATAATTCATTTTATCTAGATTAATTAAAATTGTTCATTTGCTATAGATTTCTATTCAGATAATGTTGCCATCTAGGAACATTAAGTGCAATACGAGTGCAAGGGATAACACCTGTTGATTATTAACCTGTCAGCAACATTTTAGAGCAGAGCCAGTCTTCAAATATACAACGAGATATCTCGTAGTTGGCAGTGAATGGGTAAAAAGCAAATTACTCCGATGATGCAAAATGACATCATCGGGCCGGAAAGGGTTAACTATTTCTTAATCTGATAAATCTTCGGGCCCAAACGAATATTAACTTAAACTGTTTCTAAATTTACTATGCCTCGACCTTCTTAGGGGCAGATGCCTTTGCTGATAATTATCCATTGACTGTTTGAATATCATGAGTTTTTGGAAAAAATCCGATCAAAAAGTACTAGGCAGTGTAACGGCGCTCCTCAGTTTCCATACCGAGAATACGAGATATCTCGTAGTTGGCAGAGAATGGGTCAAAAGCAGATTACTCCGATGATGCAAAATGAAATCATCGGGCCGGAAAGGTTAAACTATTTCTTAATCTGATAAACCTTCGGGCCCAAACGAAGATTAACTTAAACTGTTTCTAAATTTACTATGCCTCGACCTTCTTAGAGGCAGATCTAAGCAGAGGCAGATGCCTTTGCTGAGAATTATCCATTGACTGCTTGAATATCATGAGTTTTTGAAAAAAATCCGATCAAAAAGTGCTAAGCAGTGTAACGGCGCTCCTCAGTTTCCAGACCGAAAAAGTGCTAAGTACAGCAATCGATTTCCGTAAACAGAAATGCATCAGCAAAATCCATTATGTGGGCAATTAGAAATATATAAATACGAGCTATCTGCTTTTAAACAGAACACGAAAAACGGAAATTTTTTATTAGATTTATTTCTTATATTTCAAATATTTCTTCGTTTGTGTCGCTCGGAGGGTTAAAAAAATATCTTATCTGGATAAATAATACAAGAAAAAAATATACATCACTGTTATTAGAAGATCAATAAAAGAAACCAAACTAGATTAAATTATATAAAAGTGAAAAAAAGATGGAGAATAAGGGTTTTCTTTGACATATGTCAGACCCTTAAACAAAAAAAGTCCTATTTGAATCTATTTCTTGTTTAACCCCTGAAGAATTACAAAGAAGAGTGATTCCTACATTGGGTTATTTCGCTTTCTTCATTTTGTTCTATTATTAAAAGAATTAGAAATAATTAAATATTTTTCAAACATGAAATGTAAGGGGAAAAAAAATCTGGATCCTCATGTCATCAAGGAATACAATTAAACCGACCGTGAGCAATGTGGAAAAAGCTCGTTTCCGTAAAAATTTTAATCTTGTCCGTAGTTCCGTAGTTTGTGGAAATATTCGATAAAACCCGTAGTAACTACGGAGAATCCACAGCAGTTGGTACGTATGCACGTGTGTCAGGGTTTAAAACGGACGTCGTAAAATTAAAGGCAAATAGAATAAAATGCATCTCTTATCAGAGGGGTTATCAAGAATTATCAAGAACATCTGGTCAGTGACTGCCAATTGCACACGTATGAGCCTCCCTTGAACTTGGCGAGAAGCGCAACAACAAAGGTGCTATGCGATAAGGCCACTGCAAACATAAGGCCTGCAACGAAAAGAAAAGCAATCTAAAGAGAAGATAGCACATGGGATCATGACTCAAAATAAATACCATAACTTTGATAACATTCGTGTTCAGAGACTCGTGGTAAGATTTATCTGAGAAAAAATCTTCCAAGAGAAAATATACCGTGAAACAGCAGCAAAATGCTGTTAGAACCTTGAACCTGGTATGTGATCAAAGCAAAATAAATCACCGTGAAATTCGAGATAGCAAAAAATCTGACGCTTTTGAATTGATCCATATCCATTGTTTCAATCAATAACCGTCATTTGTGAAGAAATAAGAATTTCCAATATTTCCAAATATATATAGTCTGACAACGGATTCCGAGACTATCACTTTTGGACGATTTTCCATAGGAAAGGGGTATCAGGCAATGAATCACATGGGCGTATTTCAGGAGTTCTTTGTTCGATCACGCTCAATAAAATGTAAACATCACCCTTCCATTCTTCACTTTCCCCTATTTTGATGAAAATAACACCGCCCGCCGCATGCGCAAAAGGTTTCCGAATCCGTTGTTATACAATACACAGTTGTGTAATATACAATATAATACGATGTGTTATTGTTTTTAAATAATAATTATTTTTTTAGGAAAAATTAAGTAATATTTCAATTTTTCTGATAAATGAATGTAACTGCTGTACAATAAAAAATCCGTAAATCTAATACTCCATTAATTTCAAAAGTAATCTTGATTACAGTTATTTTAGTAACTTTTATAATAATTGTAGCCGAGAATATTAATGATGTAGAACAGGTCAGACTGTAGTCATCCTCGATTCCCCTTCCTATCTCCAGTGTTCAAGAAAATGAATTAAATATTCGAATACAATTTTCAAATGAAAAGTAAATCTGATGAATGATAAAAATTAATAAGAATATCATTTCTAAATAAAACAAAGAATAGCAGAAATAGTCGATCTGCGAGTTTGATTGGTTAAATTAATTAAAGTCTGTTTTTTTCGAAGCTACACTAGGGTTATTTCGAGACGAACCTCAAAACGTTGAATCGTGGTGAGTTGACGATAATGGCATCTGAGCTTAAGACTGAATTCTTCCACAAAAACTGAAACATTACACATTCCTTAATTCTGGATTAGGACTTTTTGAGCTGCGTTTCGATACAAGAGTCTTATTAACTTTAACCTTGTTCGGACCAGCTAGTGCACAAAAATAATTATAAAAATTACGAAATTTGAAAATGAGATAATTTCTATAAAGTCTACCAAACTATTATACCAAATGAAATTTAATTTCATCAATTCTTAATCAATACCCATTAGTCCATACAATTTTCCAGCATACACGTACTAAGGATAGAGGGGAAAAAATCCGAATGGGAAAGGAAACAATCTCCTCTCCCCCCTTCTTTGTTTTTCTTCTGGCCAGAGAGAAATCTGAAGAAGAAAATTTTTTAATGTCTCGTCATTATTTTCCGATACCTTTTCTTCTGAACGAAACGTCGATCAAGATCAGTGGGGTACTTAACGAGTTAACAATGCAAAAAAAGACAAGTAGAGTTAAGCGGACACGCGAAACTCTTCAAACTGGCTCCAGTCTTAGCTCGGGTTCATCGCACAAATAAAAGTTTAGATTTTATTGATAACGGGGAAAAGGTCGATTGACAGCGGAAATTCTGCAGACTGAAACTTAATCTCGACTGGACGGATTGTCTGGGACCATCCATTCTAATACCAGCTACTTATCAAATGCTGTTCTTTTTATTTCTGTGCCTTGCCACCTGGGGTCCATGCAGACGCAACCTTGACACACCTTTTGCACGAGGAAAGGGTGGGGAGTGGCAGGTGGTGATCACTGTTTGCAGAGCATCAAACTGTGCAAAACAGTGAAAAGATGGTGGCATTGCTTGCTTATGCTCCATATGGCAATCATAAAAAGCAATCAGAGAGAACAAATGGAGAGATAAAAATTCATGGTTTGGAGACTTAAAGCGATTGTGGTTTCGTGGGAAAAAAATTCGTCGTGAAGACGCCCGACAAGAATACTCACAGAAACACAACTCGCTTCCACCTGCACCAAGAAAATCTTCGGAAACTAAAAATGAATTGAGCTTTTTTTTTTTCATTATATTCAGATAAAAATTAAATGACTGAAGTCTTCCACTTGAACTTCGGTTTTTCAAGAGCTACATATTTTGAAATTGTTTGACATGGTTATTTTCGATTTTAATAGTAAAAAATACATGGTTAATCTTTTAAAGCCTCGTTGAGAATTTACGCTATGGGGATTTCGGATGGACCTTGTAATTTGGAACTACTGCGAAATAACAAGGATGACACATGAGTCAACACCTGGTTACCTGGCCTTCTGCTAAACACCACGACAATAGATTTATTAAATTGGGTCTCGAATCCGCGATTAGATTAACAAGGCGCCGTGAAAATGCACACAATGAAAATTCACACCTAAAAATTTGCAAGTGGAAGTGACTGCCACTTGCACTAATGTTAGAGTTGCCTTTACAAAACAAACACTATTGCAAGAAAGAATTAAATTTATAACTGAATTCACGCGTCTTCTATGAAACCACGCTCCAAGATTACGGAGAGTGGTAGTCCAGCAACAGTCTCAGTTTTTCGGGCGATCACAAATTTAAACACATTGAAGCAAATTGCAGGCTTCCACAAACTTAGGTGAATACGGGCAAGGATTAAGAACGTTGTTACCGTATTGAGCACACTCATCTAACAATGTAAAAAATGTACCATCCAACGAAATCTTCGGTCAAATGGTGATCATTTAAACCATCCAACTGAAATTAGTCTCAGCAAGCCGTATTTCGTTTGACAGTAACAAAACATCATCAAAAAGCCTTCTTTTGTATAATTACTATTATGCTTCCAGGTTAAAAAGTACATAAATAAACATACATATAAAGCTAAGCCAATTTCTAAAAACGAAAACATTCAAGTTATGGTATTTAATAATGTGGTGCATGAAAACGTGAGATACAATCAGTTGGAAACGCGACTAACGAAAGTAGGTCCCTGGAAAGCACGCGATGTAATATGGTGAAAGGTTTCAATTTTCACTTTTAAACATTTTTAATGTAAAGTAAATCGGTCAAGTCAGTTAGCCGGCACTCCGATGAACCTTTAGCTTTAAAAAGCTACAGTTCTTCATTTGTTGCCCTCGTATTTTTGTATGAGACACCGATCTTCTAAACCAGAGGTTCCCAACCTGTGGTACACGTACCCCTGGGGGTACGCGAACTCAAAGTCGGTAATGGTGGACACAAGAAAACATAAGGGATTGAAAACGATACAGAATTTTGTTTCCCCATGTTCATGTAAAAAGTAAAAGTTGAGCAATCCGAAAAAACCTACCCTCAATATAAGAAATAAAGAAAGCAAAAGGAAGTGTAATTTTTAGCTATCCTTATAAGCTATGCGAAATTATTACAATACTGATTTCATCAGTTTTGACGTTGAACTAATATTATCGTAAAAATGGAATAAAATGTAAAATATAAAAAAAGTTCAGTAAATAATGGTTTAATAGCTCTTAAACTAAACTAAGTCCTAAACATAATTGATAAAAACTTCTTTCTATAGACGGATGGCTGAAGGAGGAATATAATAGTGGGGGTACGCGAAAATAAAAAGACTAATGTACGCCAGGGAAAAAATGTTGGGAACCCCTGTTCTAAACAACAAAATAAATGCGAATGATAAATTAAGAGGCTACTTGATGAATTTCTTCACATGCAGCTTAGATAATTGATCCAAAAAAACGATTTAAAACTATCCAAAACATCAAGATAAATGGGACGTTTCTAAACAAAATGAAAACATCCCTCATTAGAAAGGCAGAACACTGCAAAAGAATCAATCAGTAAACATCAGTTTGAAAAGAGCCTTAGGTTGTTTCCCATTAAATGAAAAATATTGATGAGGAATTCGAAATATTCGCCTTCGGAAATCGGATAAGAGAAAACTGATGATTCCGTGAGTAAGATGCTGTTCACGACTGTCGATATCCGATAGCGAAGGACAAAGTTCAACTCGATAATAAATGATAGTTTTAAGACGGAGAGCATCGCCACCGGAACAGCCGACATCAAATTATAAATAATGATGATAGTTCAGCAATAAACTAATAGTTATCTGTTTATGAATTAAAAGTTCACTAAAATGAATACTGTAGATCCTCCAAAAGATGTTCACAAAACGCGTTACTTTTGAGCAACGAGACCAAGTAAAAGGTTGACGGATGTGTGGGAGTTTACATGGAATTCGTGAACTCGAAGGTTCTTAACCTCCGAGTATTAATTATAATTAGATAAGTGACATTAAAATTGAAGGGAAAGCGTTAAAGGAAACGAAGGAACATATAATCTTAAACTGACATCATCTTAGTCTTAAATCAATTAAAAAAGGACAGCAATTTTGTATGAGCAATGGAGAGAAAATCCATTGATTTTTCCCTGTTCTCGTGTAAAACTTTTCTCTTTGTAGGTATTTCACTTCGCGGAGATCGCTTGAAATTCTTCTTCGCATTTTCATTTGGGTTTAGGTTTATTTTTGGATTTTTGCATACAAAAAGACTCTAAATAATGAAGACAACTGCCATCAGCAGGGACGAAATAAATAAGCTTAAATTTAATGGAGTCATTTCACGCTTAAGTAATGCTTGTCAAATGTACCGCTGTAAATTACTTTTGCAGTCCATTGCCCATCTTGCAAGAAAACAGTCACACATGACCTAATAGTACAGTATCAAAACGATGTTAGAAATTAAATGACATAAGAAATTACGTTTGTCACATGAATACGAAGTCACGTAAATCTACCCCATTCTTGTATTATCTGCATGAAAACGAAATGGGAGGAACTTGTAGATTTGGATAACAAGTGTCTTAACAGAGTGCTCCCCAACCTTTTTATCGCCGTGGACCGGTCAACGTTTGATAATTTTACCGCGGCCCGCTGAGGGGGGGGGGGACGTGATTGTTTATATTTTAGATTGTTTTGATTTAATAATTTTAATTTAATTGTATTTAAACATTTTTAATAATTGGTTTTTTAATAAACAAATATTTAAACATATTCAAAATAAAATACAGTTACATCAAAAAATGAATATAAAGTGATTTAACATTTTAACTCACTAGAACGCTAAATCAATGAGAACCCTGAGCTTGTTTCTTTGCAACGAGACGGTTCCATCTGGGGGTAAGAAATCTATCACAAGATTTGAAGGAAGACAGTCAAGCTGAATAAAAGCTTATAAAAATGGAAATAATTTAATGTTCCTTAGGCGCCCCGGTACCATTTGATCCACGGACCGGTACCGGTCCGCGGCCCGGGGGTTGGGGACCACTGCCTTAACAAACGACAGTGCTCTCTCCTCTATTTTCTCGCACAATTTTAATATGACACGTTTTGTGTTCAGTTTCGTCCTATAGTTAGGGTTGCCACAATTGTCAAGCATTGATACGGGACGTTTAAGTGCTAAATAAATAAAACATGAAAACCAGCGGGAGTGGTCTCCCCTAAACTTTCTCGTATACTTACCAAAAAGGTGCAATTTCCTCTCCCCCCCCAAGCGCGAATAAAAAGTGCGAACCTTCTCTAACCCAGAATGCCACGACTATCCAAGGTTTTTTTTTTTTTGCGCGCGCGAGTCGAAAGGAGGGTATGAGTAGTAGCGCCATTTCGAAGGTCACGAGTAGAGCCAATCAGAAACCTATAAACTATGTGTAAAGATCACATACCAAATTTCACACCTGTATCTCTAATAGTTTTCGAGTTATCGTGTTCACAGACAGGCATAATTCAAAAATTGTGTTTCTCGAACTCAGGGAGGTCTAAAAACGTGGAGATTCGCCAAAGTCTCGAGTTCGAATTTTTTGATGATTACAATACTTTCTCTTTGTATACTTCGTATACGAGAAAGTAAAAAGTGGGTAGGTAATAGTTTATTTTACTTAGATAAAAAATCAATGAAGTTTAAATAATCTAATAAAATGAAAACTTAGAATTATAAAGCCCAGTACTCTTTAGCCCAGTCAATATTTTAAAGTTGATTTCACGTTCTCAATCATATGATTTTCTTCTTTCAAATAATTATAAAATTGAACGGAGGACATTTTAAAGGTATAACTACAAATCAAAATTACTCCAATTGTCCCCACAGACTGGGTTAAGGAAGAAAACAACACAAATAGAAATACGGAATTGAGTAATGAAATGCGGTTATAGTCCCGTATATACTTACGGGAGGTAAGGCAACCCTACTTATAGTGAATAGAATCGAATACAGTAGTCTCGATAATTCGAGTCTTCCATAAATCCGAGTCAGTTTAGCTCCCAAATAATGACCAACACGTGAAAGAATTATTACATCTGGTTTTTCTTGTTGTTCCGACGGGTCATATGTCCACTGCGCACCCCGAAGCCACCTGCAGAAATGCCCCCTCCCAAAGAAAACGGGATATATACAAGATCGATATATAGGAGCAATGTGTTTAAACAAAAAACAATTGACAATTATTTCAAGATATAATTAACCTGTTACTATCGGCAGTAATGTAATAATATGTAAATACGTTTTTCATTTAAATATATTACACCGAAATTTAAAAATTGCTTTGATTTCCAATTATTTATTTATTAAATTTTATGATTTCGATAATTCGAGTTTTCGACAGTTCGAGGTAGGCCCGGTCCCGTCCACCTCGAATTATCGAGACTCTACTGTATGCATTTTGGACTTAGTCTCGTTGATGGATTGGGTTCAAAATTTCATACAGATCTAAAATTTTGGTGTCAAGACCTTATATCAAATCTCATTAATTTTGTTTGTGTTGTTTTTTTGAATTACCGAGTTCACATACAAACCGACAGACAAACAAACATGCAGTGTATCCATTGACGGATTTACTTCTAAATCTCTCGTATAAAGATTATTACACTAAACTCACTTATTCTCTTCTAAAATTACTCTTTAATATTTTTGAATTATCGCGTTCACACCAGCGCGAATGGACAGCTCGACAGACAGTCAATGTGTAGATGGATTTGGTCCAATATATGAAACGGATCTACAGTGTGACCAGCAATTAACGCGCTGATGTTAAAAAATAATTTCTCTAAAACTACTGATTCAAAAAATTTTATTTAAATTCTAAAACAAAGTACAATACATGGGAATTAGTTGATTACATGTTCGATGTGTCTTCCATCTGTAACTATAATATGGCGCAAACGAAGAGCGAAATTCTGCATCACTCGCTGAAGAGCCGAAGTTTCAATGCTTTCAATAACTGTCTGAATATCGCAGTTTTCAGGTCTTCGATGCTCTGGGGGTTTCCAGCGTAAACTTTGTCTTTGATATAACCCCACAAAAATGAATCGCAGGGGTTCAGGTCAGGAGAATAGGGTGGCCAATCAATGCAAATATTTTTCGATTTTGGGTACCCTAAAGCCAAAATCCGCTCATTAAAGTGCTCTTCAAGCAGATCAAACACTTCATTGGTACGATGAGGCGTGTTCTCTCAATCTTTTCAGGCGTTTTGGCGCTCAACGGTCGTCCCACATTGCCAAACATGTCGTCGCAAACACTCCTGTTTTCTCTAACTTTTGAATCAAACGATTGATTGTCGACACACTCGGACCTGTTGTCTTAAGCTTAAACTCTGTCGCAAACTTTCTTTGAGTCACAATTGGGCTGTTGTTGTTCGAATAATACGTTCGAACAATGAAAATGCGCTCAGAAACGCTATATCTCGACATTTTTACTGAAAAATAAACAACAAAAGCCAACTCAATGAGACTGCGCAAAAAAAATCCGCCAACGCACTGAATCTAACCGCCAAGTTTGAACTTGATACGCCAAACCGTTTTCGAGAAATTGACATTTCTTTTCAACGCGTTAATTACTGGTCACACTGTACAATTCTATTCATTTCCACTATAAGCCTTATTTCATGTATCAAGTTCATAGCGTCTTATTCTCAGCAAATTTTATATATAAATAACGGAAAGATGTCAATCAAATGACGATAGAACTTGTATTTGATAAATTGTTCAACATTTCTTTCATTTTTGGCAGTAAAAAAAGATTTTCATATACGGTAATTTAAAATTTAATGCTTCATTCCAATTCGTTTTAATTAACACTGACATAACAAAAAAAATTATTGAAAAAAACACACATTTTATTTGGCAATACAAAACGAACGCTATTCAATAGCCCAAGCTACTATTATAGAGTAAAAAAAGCTTTTTCACCCAAATTTAAAACATATTTACAGAAGTTTATCGCATTACTACGTGTTACAGCAGTTAAATCTTGAATTTATACAAACGCAGAAAATGTCATTTGCTGTTCCTGTAAGAACCACATAAAATAAAAATGGCGGCAATGAACGTGGAAGGCAACGTCCAGTATCTATTTCTTGTCGGGGTTAATAAAAATATAAAACGCATAACATGAACGAATGGCTACCAGTGATCAAATAATTTTAAAACCTTAAACGTCATTTAATACCGTTGTTTTTAAGATATAAACTTACAAAAGAGAATTCGGAGTGAAATTCTTCACTACTGCAAGTAAGAAAGAGGTAGAAAACATGAAAGAAACTATTTAATTCAAGGAATCAGACATAGATATGAAAAAGAATCATTCTACTCATTTTATAAAATCTTCGATCTCCTTTCTTTGCATGCGCACAATATACATTTCTTGACTACTATAATATCGTTTAGTTTTTCTTAACAATGTTAAGGATTATTATTTATTTATTTACTAACCGCTTTCGGCGACGATTGTTCGTCGGGTGTATAATTTCAATTAAATCTATTATGCATAATTTAATATTCATTGTTTCTTTTTAAAAAGTAATTTTAAACTTCAAATTGTGATAGACATTTAACCAATGTTCTTTTAGTAGTCTTGCACCTATTCTGTTCGCTGACTCAAAATTGTCGGTGTCAACTAACATTTAACTGCACGACGTCAGCGCCTAGTTCACTGTCTTATTCCTCATGCAAAATATGCATTTGATTTAAACAATAAAATAGCGTGGCACATTTTACGTCCAGAATCATGATGGCTGGATTAAAACATGGTGATAAAAAGAATTAAAACATAGCAACCATAATCATTCAGCTTACAGGATATATTTCCTAATAAACTTACTAGAGGAGTTTGTAGACAGATTTCACAAAAAAAATCGATGTAATAAAAAGAAAGTGAAGTCCATTAGGATAAATTACCTTATCTTTCAACAATGGAAGAGGAATACGCAATTAAATATTTGTTTTAACTATGAAAACGGTTTTAATTTCATTGCAACAATGAGAAGTACTGTTGTAAATTAAGCCAAAAAAAAAAAAAAAATTTAAAAATGCACTAAAATTAGAGAAAAATTGTACGGCAACCAAACTGGTATCACAGAAAAGATAATTTTTTAAATTTTCAGATGTTGTAAAAATACTCTCTGCGGTATATAACAGATAAAATTTCTTTCGAATGTCGCTTTAAAATGCCGTACTAACGAGAGCAACGTCGAATCTTAGTTCAAAATGCGATAAACTATCAACTTTAGACGTACAATCTTCATAGTGCAGGTCTATATTTTAATGAGATTTCATAACCAATTTTTAATTTATACTTATAATTCCAGCCACTAGTAATAAATTTTAAAATATTTAAAAATGTCGAATAAATGAGCAATACTTAATGATAATTACACCGTATTTTTTGCAATAACCTTTCATACACATAGGCGATAATCATTTTTAACTGTTTTTCCCGAGCTCCACTCGTGCAACGAGGCATTTTTAAATTTATAATCTAAAATTAAGTAATTCGTAGACATCATTATTCGAACAAAAAGGGGGGGAGTTATCCGCTAACATCCCAAATGTTCTAATTAGATAAATTAATACGACCACACACTACCAAAACCGAAAGTGTCATCTAATTAGATAGTGGAGAAAACAAGTTTAGGAGGAAACACCGCTTAATTTCAAAAATAAAAGCACTTCTACTTTAGCTTATGAGTCGTGAGAACCTTTAGTTTTCCCAATCTTCCTAAAAGCCGCTAAACTAGCAATTTCTTTAATTTCACTCTTCAAATGAGGGAGTTCCCAGTTTCCGAATTGTATTAAAGTTGTGAGAACGTTTCTCACGTTCTTTTGCATCTTCTTTTGGTCTCATGGCAGAGAGCACGTCAATTTCGATTCTGGTCTTGGATAAATAAATAATATATTGTCAAAATTGTCTCTTAAGATAAAAATTTCTGTTAAACTGCTAAATATGAACAAATAAAAGATGTTTCTCAACTGAAAATTCTTTTCCTTGTTTTCCTGTCACTCTCTTCGCTGAATTTCTAATTGAATTTTTATCACAGAAACATATAACATTAAAATGCAATTCTCCATATTTGGTATATTGTAATAATTTAGATAAGTTTTTTGCAAGAAATGAATTAAAATGGCTACCTTTAATGTATTAGTCCTTACCCCCCCTTCTTGTAGGGAAGTTTAAAAGGAAACGTTCAAACTTTGTTTCGCAAAAAAATTCTGAAATAAATATGTTCGATTGTCGTGACTTTTGAGTTTGAATTGAATTAAATCAATGTGAAGTAAATTGATATCCTTAAACAGGGATGAGATTGGCCAAAAAGCAAAAAGACTGAAATCATACGCGAGCAAAAAATTTGTACCATTATTTATACGCGAAGGATGTTTTAAGAAGTAAAACATCGGAACATGCAACATGATGAAAATATTACACTATAATAATTAATAACTTAATTTAGAATTAAGTTATTAATTCTAAATTAAGTTATTAATTATTAATTAAGTTATTAATTATTAATTAAAAAGAATATTTAACTATTATTAAATTAAAAAAAACATCAGAACATGCAACATGATGAAAATAATGCACTATAATAATTAATAACTTAATTATTTAGAATTAAATACGTATAAAAAAAGAATATTTAACTATTATTAACTATTACCAGAATTTTCTTTCAAAAATGGAAGATAGAAAGGTTTCTTTTCTTTGTGCAAAAGCGGAATTTTCGGAAGAAAAAGCAAATTTTTGCGGCGGGAGGGGAAAAAAACTAAAAAAACACGGATTTTTTTTTTTTTTTTAAGTGAAATTTCTCCAAAATAACAAAAAAAAGCGGAAATCCACCAAAAAGCGGAAGAATCTCATCCCTGCTTAAAAGATTTTTCTCTTATTGTTCTAGGTTAGCGGTTCCACCCTTTTTCTCCGGAACCTTTTTATTAGTCTCTTTTTTATTTTGGATTACTCCTTACAAAAACTATACCCCCATCCCCCAACCATTCCTTCGAGTAATTTTTTTATTAATAATGGTAAGGAATTACGTTAGCAAAAGAGTTAAATGATTCGAATTAATATCATTCGTACGATTAATTTTTGATTCTACTTTTTATTCAATTTTTATAAGTGAGAGTCCCAAGCCAAACCAAGTGAGAACAGCATCGCAATGATTTCACATTAACATTATTAAAATTAAAGATTAATCATGGTCAAAATCAACTATTTAAATGGAAGACAGTTTCACTGCGATCCTTGAGCTTCTTTCATAGAGCCGTGTTTCAAACAGAGACAAATATAATCTCATGCCCATAGCTACATCAAATTTACTGCG
The DNA here is from genome assembly GCA_013235015.1 of Araneus ventricosus. NCBI lineage: Eukaryota > Metazoa > Arthropoda > Arachnida > Araneae > Araneidae > Araneus > Araneus ventricosus. The sequence continues at coordinate 121,230 of BGPR01002920.1, forward strand.
ATATTTGTTATTAATATATGCATAAAACAAGTTTATTTACACAAGTTTTGTGTTCGTGAAAAGTATTAAATATTTTATTGCTTTAACAATAAGTTCTTGGTACTCTTCTCTCATTGCTACGAAGTAGACTTTCACTTTTCACATGAATTTGAGGAATCAAAATTCTACAACTCTTTTCCATCTTAAACCTTTATGTTCTGAGTTTTCCACCATTACCAACATTACGTTTGCGTACCCACAACTGGACCACCGCGTACCACAAGTTGGGAACCTCTGTTCTAGACCAGTGGTGCGCAAACCGTGGGTCGCGACCAGAAAAGGGGTCGTGAGAAACTTTTTGTGGCTTCGCTAAATTCAAAGAAATTTATTTGAAAATAAAAAATATAAGGCTTTTCTTCAAAAATTGTGATTGCGATCTCCATAGGGCTCGCGATCATGGTTATCAGACCTCCAAAGGGGTCGCGACAAAATTTTACACAAAGTGAGGGGATCGGAAATGATCACTGTTCTAGACAACGAACTATTAAATATCTGCGATGTTACCGATTTCTTTTAACACTGAAATGACTAGAAAGAATTTGTACAAAAGCAAAAAAAGATCGACTAAAGAGTTCTTCACTGTACATTGAACAACTGGCTTTAAAAACACATTTTACAATTTTTTTTTAAATTCTTTCATTGCCACCTGCAAATATTAAACTCCACGAATTCATATTCAGTTGATATCGAAAACACCAAACGATACAAAGAAACAAGTACAAATGCTCCATAACCTAACAGAGAATTATTTGAAAGGGTTGTACCGTTTCTACCAAAAAAAAAAGTGAAATTAATCGTTTGAGTCACGCCATGGAACAAATTGCTGTTAGTGTCTTATGGCCGTTGTTGCACGCACCATCGCTCAGAGACGCCCAGCAATAATTAAACGTTCCAGTCTCGGCAAAACGAACTGAAGTGAATAACTCGAGAAACCAGACGATTAACGTTCCAGCGATCATCTCCCATCGTCGTAAATTAATGCAGATATTTCTAGAAACTGGATTTCTCTGGAATATTTCAATGGAACACTTTGGCTATGATTCTTAATGGTTCCTTTGTTATTCCCAACGAAATAAATCTTGGGAATCTGGACCACGGAAAATAATAAAGTCAGAGCTCCCCTACAGCGGTGTAATTCAATGTAAATTTTCCAAAAGATGGGAAGTAAATAGATTACTTTTAAGGTTAACTTCAATTCTTTTACTGTACTGTCCTCTGGAATGCTCTAGTCAGCCATTCAAATTTAATTTTTTAAAGAAATGATTTGAAAAGATAAATGAGTAGTGAAAACCATTAGTATATTTTTTCATAAACAATACTTGTTTTAAGACATGAAATTAATTCGGGAAGTACTAAATCATACAGTTTCTCAACCATTATTCAAAACCATAAAACACAAAACAATAATCTTTTTCCCATGAAGAAATACTAAAATAAATCAACAGTTTTTAGTGCCTATCAGTTTATTCTTTAAAAAAAATGATAAAAAGTTTCTTCAAAAATTATTTTTATCCTTTCTTTAAGAACATGACAATTAATGATCTGAATGTTTCCGAAAAGTTCATAACAATCATGCAAACATCAATGTACATAACACATGACTGTTATTAATTTTTTAAATGAATTTCTTACAAAAATATATCGCTAATCACGTTCATTGGCTTTTGTAATAACACTGAAAGACTATATAAATTTATCTTATAAAGTAAAAAAAAAAACATTAAAATCCATGTTTTTAAATCTTTATCTAGGTTTGCTGCTTATTAATATCTACAGCGTCCAGGATTGAAGTTCCGAATATTTTATTACTATAGTTCAGACTTTGTTCATTTTACCAAAAGGCTCGTGCAGTTACCCAAGACAGAAAAATGCAGGCAAAGCGCTTAGTATTTGCAATTCACTGCTTCGATATCCCGCTTTGAAGGTTCAACAAGGGTTATTTTGGACTGACGGAGCTCGTAAATTTCAAACAATAAATTAGTTGGGTGATAAGGAAGATATACACGTTGTCAACTATCTTAACCTCTACATCAAAGCATTGGATACGAGACAAGAGTTTGAAAGAAATTTTTCAAATTAAATATTTTCTGGCATGAAATGCAATACAGGCTTATATAGTAACTGATACAAGTAAACAAAACTAAATAATTTTCTCCTATAAATTTGTTACACACGGGTCTTATCATAAAAATGCATGCTATCTCCAGAGCAATCAAGTCGCCAGGGACAAAAGTATAACTTTTCCGATAAGAATTTATTTATAAGAGGATACATTTCCGGAAACATGTTTCCATTTTGGTGGAACGGATGCGTCGGAAGCGCAAAGAACAAATAATAAAAAGGAACCAGAAATTAGGAAGAATCAATAATGAATCATTAAAATGGCATACCCATCGAAAATAAATCTTCTCTACCACTTTCGAAATTTACCTTCTAGATCTCGTGTGATTTTGGGAAGTTTTAATCAATCAGAATAAATATTAATTTTTGCTTACTTTTATAACGGGTCCTTCACAAATAGTCATTGCTGTTAAAGGGCCTTCTCTGTTTCCGGCATGTAGCACACTGTACTGGTTCTGTGCCCTTGGAATTTAGCAAAAAAGTGATTAGTGCCTGTGTGGGCCTTGCAATCGTGGATAGAATTTTTTTTTAAAAATCTTTGTTCGTTTCTCCTCTGCGTCGAATGCTGTAAACAATCTGGTCATCCCGAAAATGCATTACAGTAGAACCCCGGAAATCCAAACTAATTGGGGCTGACATCGGTTCGGACTCTGGGGAATTCGGATTATCCGGGAAATTCTGTAAAATACTCTTGATATACCAAATGCAGTAGAGTACTGACTCCGGGTGCTCTGTGAAGACGTGCGAAAAAAGCACGAGACGATTTGCATGGTACAGTTGAGGTTTAAAAGAAGATATCTGAGTTTGTTTCCTCTAATTAAGGTGCTGTATTCATTCTTAAAAACCAATTCGAATACTACTTTTAAGTTAGGAATAAACATTAGCTTTGTTTCCGATTCGTAAGTGTTATTTTTCCTTCATTGTTCAGAAAATTAAAAAAAGGTGTTCGGATTATCCGGAATTTCGGATTAACGGGGTTCTACTGTATTTTCAATCGAAAACTTCTTTGTTCAAAAGTATTAAAAAACACCGGAAATGTTCTCCCCTAGATTTTATCATCTGTTCACACAAAATGCCGCATTTTGTGCTTGAACCTTTTCTCTTCCTCTAATTCTTCGACCGAATGTGTTCAAAATTTGAAAAAATATCTACAAGTTTGGTGTCAAAACCACATAACATTTCATTCAATACATATTTTTTTATTATTTCATTTAACCTAGTTCGTTGAGTTTTTGAATAATCGCAGTCATATACACATGAACATACATAATACCATTCACATATACATGACAGGGATGAGATTGGCAAAAAAGCAAAAAGACTGAAATCATACTCGAGCAAAAAATCTGTACCATAATTTAAATGTGAAAGAAGTAAAACATCAAAACATGATAAAAAAATATTACACTATAATAATTAATAACTTAATTATTTATAATTCAGTACGTATAAATAAGAAAAATAATATTAAATTATTATTAAATCATTCACATTAAAAGTTAAGAAACAAGTTTAACACATCATCAGGGGCATCAGAAAATACAAAATTAGACATTAAAATATATTTACCACCTGTACATCATTGAGATGCAATATAAACTAAACAGAGTCTGAGAAGCCTTTTATTTAATAGCCTTTTGATAAAAGTTAGCTCAAAAAATAAATAAAAATAAGGACAAATAATTTCTTTTGCTTCATGCAATTGTGTAAAGTGTATTAGCTCTTTATAATTTATAATAATGTATCATATACTGAATTCTGTTTTATTTCTTTTATTTTTATACATTTTTGCAAAAGTAACAGCACAATGATTTTGCACCTTATAAAATGAGAGGGGTCGAGAAATTGTACAGTTACAATGACAGATTCATTTAGCATTATTGTTAATTAAAACCCTTTGAAATATTTCCTTAATTGTTAAAGAAGTGCTTTTCTTTCGTTTTTTATTTGTGTGGCTTTTGTTGGTAACAGATCTCCATTAACACGCTTCAGCCCTTGTTTTGGAGGGCTCCTACCTATGACAGACTTTTCTTCAATAAAGGACGTGTTTGCATCCTCTGCAAGTTTATTTTCAATAAAGGCTCAAGTTTTTGCACAGTTTTCATTAGTACCTGTCTGTTTAATTACTGGCATAGTTGTCGGGACTACATTATCTCTAGAATGCCTAGGTAAATCATCTGTTTTATTTTTTTATTTTGAGAAGATTTTTTTTATGTCTTATTCTCTGCGTTTTTGCTGCATTTGCAAACAACTTTTTAGCTGCCTCTTTTGACAGGAGTTTCTTTTTTTTTATGTAGTTTATTTATTTGTTTTTGTTCAGTTTTTTTATTTCTTCATCTTGGTATGCCCTACAAGATGACTAAGTTTTCAACTAATTTTTTTCAACAAGTTCATGCAAAAAAAATCTTTTTTTTTTTTTTTTTTGTTTGCAAAATATGCCACAAAGGTCTTGTTTTCTGCAAAAAGTTTGTACTTAATACTTTGAATGGCACTGAATGTTGGAATGTTCATCCTTGTAGAGCTTGCAGATATAATGTTGATTCGTCAGTAGAAGATGAATCAGCTAGTTTCCTAGCCGGTGGAGTTAAGTCGCACTATTCAGCATATTTTCCCAGGATTTCCTTTCAAAACGTAAGATAGGAAAGTTTCTTTTCTTTGTGTAAAAGCGGAATTTTCGGAAGAAAAAGCAAATTTTTGCAGGGGAAAAAAATCGGAAATCCGAGAGAGAGAGAGAGAGAAAACCGGAATTTTGAGAGAGAAAAAGATTTTTTTAAAAAAGACGGAATTTCTCCAAAATAACAAAAAAAGCGGAAATCAGCGAAAAAGCGGAAGAATCTTATCCCTGACATAAACATACATGATTACGCATGAACGTGTTCGCAATCACACTGATGGAGGAACGAACAGAATTGTTTTTGTTAGATTTCGTTCAAAATTTGATAAAGATCTACAATTTTACGGTAAGAATCACACACCAAATTCCAATCGTCTGGCTCGTTCTGCTTTTGAGTTATTCCAGACAGAGATACATAATTCTAAAAATTGGTTTTAGAGATGCATGTCTTCTAAGACATGCAAATTCATCACCATCCCGAGATCGAATTTTTTGACAATTGCATTGCTTGAATTCTTCGTATACGACAGAGTAAAAAACGGCTGTGATGAATGTCAGATTAAACTGGAAACAATGATTAACAAATAATTTGAGATAAATAGTAATTAAGCTTCAAACAAAGAACGGATCAATTAATATTTCCAAAATGCATTTGAATTCCATTCGAATCTTAAAAGTCTAAATTTGCAAACGAAATAGTGAGAGATTGACAACACTTCTTATTCTTCAATGTTTATAAAAAAATCATCCACTTAAAAAACTACACCAAAATTTTCTATTTTCAATTAAATTTCCGCCTTTAATAATTTCACTAAGAAAAAGCATTAATCAGTGATTAATATTTATTTTCCAACTTTTGAGATATGAATAATGAATTGACAAAAACAAGACACGAACATTTTTTAAGCAAGAAAAGGATTAACGGGTGAAAAAGTTTAAGCCCTGGTGTAGACGATTTTTTATTTGCAACTCGATACACCGAGGATGCATTCTGCGGCTCATAGGTAACCAGAAAAAACTAAGCGCATCCAGATCCGAGTTCATACGTAATCTCTTGATTAATCACCCGAGGTAAGCCGAAGTTCGAGTTCGATGCACTTCGGCAACTGCCGAAGTGACGGCTGAAAAGCAATAGGGAAGAAGCTGAAACTCGGCGATCAGAGCATTCCACTCAAAATAAAGAACTGTAATTTAAAACTGAACTGCTCGATTCACAAGATTACACTCGATTTTTTTTCTGAAATTTTGTTTATAGTTTCATGTACGAAAAAAAAAATAAGAACAACTACCGACGACAATTTTTCGAAGGCCTTATACCAATCATTGACTGCTTCTATAAAGAATAAATTAAGATAGAAGGAATTGAAAACTGTAAAAAAGCCCTCCCTTTTACACGTTAACTTTATATTTTATGTTTGTACAAATAGAATTTTGTAATCGATTTTTCACTCAATTCTTGACGTACTAGAATTCTGCAAATTTTTAAAGTTATGTGTTCCTGATGACAATACAATGATAACTGATTAATTTTACTCGAATTTTGATTCCAATGTGTAGAGCCACCTGATAGTGCGTTTGACAAAAATTGATTTCAAAATTCCAAAATAGTCATGATAACGAATTAGGAAACATATAAAAGGCTACGATAAACCAATAACAAAAATAAATTATCGAAAAATGTGGATGCCAAATGAAATTCTAAAACCCTGAAGCGCTGAAAAGAATACTATAAAGAAATTATAACATACTGAATATTCATTAAACATTAAAAATTTATTAGATTAAATTTTTTTTTAGTGTTTCTAACAGCGCGTCACGCTTTAACGATTTTGTTTGAAAACCATAGCTTTTATTTAAAAAATTCTTTTTGACTTTATTAGTACAATAACAAAATGCGTGTTTTTAAAAACCTTACCGTCATAAGTATTATTATTTCAAAAAAGTTTTGACCCAAAATAGGACTTAAAATTCAGGTCAGATTCGCCTTGCCAATTAGCTACAATATTTATTAAATTTACAACCTTCTCACCATAAATGTGAGTATCCATGACATGTATAACTGAAAATTGCATATACTGTTTCACTCAAGTACCATCAGCAATACAACCGTGTTTGGAAAAGACAATGCATAGAACTACTTTCTACAAGCCAAAAATGCACTTTCTCTCAAATCTACAGAATGTTAGTAATATGTTACATTTATTTTTACTTTATCCTCATTCAGAATTCTTAGGAAACATACATTCTCCTGCTAATAATATTCAATGGGGTCAATCCAAGTGACAAACTCAACTACGTATCTCCTCAAACTTCATCAACTGTGCATTGTCATATGCTGTATTGTGACGTCAAGTTCTTTCACCTCCTTTATAGACGCCAAACTAAACTGTTGACAACTATAATTCGCTTTTTGGGTAAATTTTAAATTACCTAATTCATGTGTTCCTGACTGAAATTACTAATCGTCTGCTTTTAAACTTTTCTTTAGTGTTCTTCTAGTATTCTGGCAACTGTGCCTTCGTCTTTATTCTTCTTAAGTCCGTGTATTAAAGTTACCGGCAAAGTATCAAACACCAGCAATCTATAGAATGCCCAGGAATTTTTAGGCAAAGTATGAAATATGAAAATTATTTGTTATACACTTTCCCTAATCATTGTATACAATATCTAGGCATTCTATAGAATGGCAAATGCTACTTATTCAAAGTATGAAAAGAAGGTCATGATAAGGCTTTTATTTAATAGACTTGCATTCTACAGAAATACAAATGTTATTTAGAAAGAAAAAAAAAATAGAGCCATTAAAAATTTTTTATTCAAAATACTTAAAGGAAAATGAAAGTTATACAAAACAAAGTTTATGTCTTTCTTATGAAAGAGACCAAAATAAAATATGAACCTACTTGTTACATCAAGATGGGAAATAATTTTATCTTGAATTTCACGCAATTTTATTTCTTATAAAATCGAATCAGCGATGTCTTTCATACTTTACCGGTTACTCATTGTCTTGAATGCCTAGGAAATGTGTGAAATATTAATCGTTTCAAACTTTGCCTCAAAATGCCTAGGCATTCTATAGAATACCGGATTTCAAACTGTGCCGGTAACATATAAATGTTGTCGTGATATGAAAATAAATGCTTGTAAACCAATTATTTGTCGAACCCGGCTTCAATATGGAGAAGGTTAGGTTAAGTTAGGTTATATTAACGTCCCGTTTTGAAGCAACACGTTCAATATGGAGAAATTAGAGAATACACAATACATAAAACATGTTCCGTGTTAAAAACCGGCAAATCTATGTAGAGGGAACACAAAGACAAATTGTACCAAGATGTCACTTGTTTGTAACATTTTGCAAATCATTTAAATATCAAGCCATTCATGACACATCCGCAGTGACAAATGACACAAAGATGCCAGCCGTCGCCAACAATGGCTCTCGTTCAATTTACAACGATCGAGATCGGTGAATGGGCGGTTTCGACTTTTAAAGCGCGACCGCACAAAACGCGTGGCAAATGCACAGATTAGTCACAGGCAGCTTAACAAATGACGCTTCACATTTGAAAGCCAACCGGGCCAAATTTCGCTCGCGCACGGAACTGTTCGTTTCGAATGAAAAAAAAGAAAAGAATTCTACACAACAGAAATCTGATACAACCATGCCGGATCTAAATAGGCAGTGTCCTTTCGTCTCATCTGTTGAAACGGAGTCTTCATACAAACTATTTGTTTGAAGCAAAGTGACCAGAATTTTTGACCTCCAATCCGAGACGATCCAGAACCCGGAACGCTGGCTTAGGTGAAGTGTAGGAAGGTATCGGATATATAATATAAGCAAATTAAAATAAAATAAAAATTCAAAAACAATGAAATAGGTACTTTTAAGAAACGCGGGAAGAAAGATAAAGTAGCATAAATAATATATTTTGCTACTGATTTTAAAACTTTTCCTTCAGGCTGATTCGTCCACACTGGTCGTATTAAGGTGACTACATTTTATGTACAGTAAAAAGCTGGGATGGAGAATTCAACAACTTTTAACAAATTAAATCCACTTCATCTTACAAAGATAATAACTAAGAAACTAATAAATAATGCACTGAAATTTGGTAGAATACTTTTGTCTAACTTTGGAAAACATTTATGTAGTAAATACTTACAAAGTCAACGGATTATGAACGTGATACCCAAATTTACATTACAAAAATCAAACTACAAAGCACATGAGAGTTGACTTTTAGAGACAACATGGAATCAAATAGCTTCAAATATTTAAAAACCATCTAAGAGCAAATCAAGCCACATTTTCCCCAGTGCAAAAAACACTTCCAGTTTGTACAAATGTTACCAGTAAAGTCCACGAATGAATCGTCGTTTGTTAATATTATATGTATAGGCTGATCAGTTCAATGTAAAACTTAAAATCTTCTTCTTCTTTATAATGCGAGTTTATTGTAAATACGAATGATAATGGATAGCTCGTAATAACAAATATAAATAATACAATTAATTAAAATTGCCGGAACAGCAAACATAAAAAAGTCGATCACGAAACTCTGTAGTTATAGAGTCTTTATTTTTCAACGACATGATCTCTTTTCCTGTACAAGACTCACTTTGCTTGTAAAGATGTCCTTTTGGGATGGGTTAGTTAATTATAAAACAACCCCGAAAAGAAGGAGACCACTACAACGTATCGAGATATCCAATAGGTCCCCGTATAATGCGGCTGAATAGAAAGTCCCTGGTTTATGGGTACTCCCGATAACGGATCATACACTCCAGTGACAGATAGGCTTTAAATGCACCATAGTGGGGACCAATTTTGATTCGGAGGAAGCCCGATCCTCTGGTGGGAGGCAGCCGGTCTTCATAATTTTCCACTTTGATGACACAAGAGTAAGCTTTCTGTCATGGTTACAACAGAACAAGAACTCCTAAATATTTTTTAAGTAACTGGAGTAAAAAATAAGCTGACTTATAACAATAACTAAAAAGCCCAAATAAATATTAGCATCCGTAAAGTGAAATAGCGAATGGTGTTTTCATTAAATTAATCAAGCTCACCAAATGCACTAGGGAATTCCTACTGCGGGTGAAATTTACCCAACTCACCAAGAAGACTAGTATCCATGCTCCTTCCCAATCAATCTTTTTTACCAAAACCTACATTTTAGCTACTCCTATATATTATTTTGCATCATTTTTTAAAATCTTTCAGGACAAAGAGCAAGACAAATTTTGTCTCATCAGACGGACAAAAATAAACGACTCCGCTGGACTGAAAACATTGGCGAAAAGATCGGTCGGTAAACAACTCTGTCGAGAGGAGTAATTGGAAACCAATGAGAGAGAGTCCTTCAAATCGAATCACTCCTTCCCAAAATAAACCTTTCCAGTGGTCATTGCTTCCTTAATTGGATTGAACTCCGTATCGATCTCTAAATGACGCGAATCGCTCCCTGTTGGGAACTCTCTTGTTTGTTTCCGTATGACAAACTCTTCTAACTTGGCTGAAAATGCTATAGGTTTTCTGAACTTCCTGCAAAACAAAACTTTTAGAAAAAAAATGGTCAAAGCGGATATAATTTTTTTAGTGGTTTATATAGACTTAAAACAGGTCTGGCAACATTTAAAAAAAAAAAAACATAAGAAAGGCGCGGTGCGGTTCCGCGCCATAGATTTCTCGTGAAAACGTCGGGATAACATCATAAAACAACTGTTTCGTATTAATATGTAATTTAATTATCATTCTCTTTAATACAATATTTACACAGAGTAGTATAATGGTTACAGAATAGATAAATCACAAGCTACCACAGACCTTTGTTACATGCGATAAACTTGTGATTCATCTATTCTGTATAACCATTATACTACTCTGTGTAAATATTGTATTAAAGAGATTGATAATTAAAATACATATTAATATGAAATACTTGCTTTAAGATTTTATCCCAACGTTTTCACGAAAAATCTACGGCGCGGACCAGAACTGTGCCTTTCTTATGTTTTATTTAGAGTAGCTTTTGATGGCGCTATCTGTTGACAGTATATAGAACTACATTTCGCGTATGCGCAGTAAAACAATATTTACTACAAATACTCATAATTCCCATAATATTCAAATTTTTGAATTCAAATTTTAATACAATGTTTCCTTAACGTATTGCCAAGTATTCTGTAAGTTTCGTAAAATTCGAAAGAAAACTCTGCATGTTATAATAAAAAAACATGCGGAGTTTGAAATTTTCAATTTAATACCAATTTTTACTTGTATTCTGATAAATATTTTTATTGTCTCACTTTGTTTCGTAGTAATACTCCTCGAGCTCTTTAAAATGACACCAGAATCAACCTCCTAGCTAAGCGCGTTTCCACGCTTAAATTATAAATAAGTGTAATTCATAACAATCACGCGCATGCGCCTAGATCACATGCAAAACAAATAAAAACTCTTACTCAATCTATCCGTTTTGGGGTCAACCATTCTTTTTGCATTATTAGTCTTGGTAGTTATTAGCGATTCAAATCTGACGGTATTTTGTCACAAGAAAATTCGACCGACTATCACTGTAACGAGCGGAAAGACGTTTTTCACGTCAAAATGAACACTGACAATTTTTTAAAAGATCAATCGATGGTTTATAATGTGCAACAAGAGACTGAAGTTTACGGGTTCGCAAAATCGAATAAAAACGTCATTCCGCACAGTGGGGCTTGGTTTAGTTATATTAAAATTCAGTTTTGCAGCTACACTAGGGATATTTTGGGACAAGCTTCGTAATTTCGAACAATCGTCAAATGTCTAAGATGACAACCGAGTCGGAACCTATATCTCCAAACTTCCACACCACACCAGCAGGAAGTCGCCTGACCCTCGATGGATTCAGCCTCGTACACATGGCGGATCGTTTGTAAAATCGGGTCTCGAAGCCGTGATTGCCACGATCCCTTCCCTCCGCAAAAAGGGAAAAAAGTTTGTGAAATATTTAGGTATCTTCGATCAAGCAATGTGGACTTGTAGCGAAACAACAATTTAACAATGCGTGCAGTTACGAATGATTTACTTAAAACAGACGCGAAACAAGTGCTTGATTTTTTCCGGTTTTTTTATAAATGCCAAACAAAATATATAAATAACTCCACAGAGGCATTATGGTTGATTCATCATTAAAAAAAGCATTAACTAATAAACAAATTAAAATATATTAGGGATATCTTTTCTGAATAAAAACAGTATATAAAATGTGTAAAAATTATCCTTGTTTCGCATGACATGTATAAGAAAAAGGACGCTAACTGCAAAAAAAGACAGAGAGAGAAATAACATCCTTGAACCCCTGGACACAAGAATTTCCTTCACACCCTAATTAAACACCGAACTTTATTTCAGGAATGATATGCTACTTCAAGAGACATTTAAATTATTTCTACATCATTTTTTCCCTCGTATTGATTGTTACGAATGATTTCATGGCAGTTTTCAAAGCCAAAAAGTCAATAATTCGATGAACGCGCGAGGGAAATATACTAAAGTTTCTGCAAGCTATAACTATATGGCGACCGATTGTGAAAAATTATACTAAGAAGTATAGAAAATTCACACTAAAATTTACGAAAGCGGCATAAATTAAGGACGTCATAGCTGTGATCAAGGATTCAATTCGTGATCACGTGATACGCCTCAAATGCACCGCATCAACTCAATTTTTAATCGTCTGCGCTTCTAGCAGGAGGAAAAGAGAAAGCCAGCGTGCAGTTAGATAACATGCGCAGTTACTTTTGCCATGTGACTGTAAAGTCAATTGAATTATTTCACTACGGCCATTTGAAATAGCAAATGAGTATAAAGCTTGAGTCTCATAATATCTTTTATCACAACAGGAATCTATCATAAGCCAAGTCCGCTATTTGTAGGGTTTGACTATAGTTCATACATAAAATACGCATTACTCTAATGGAACACGATTCACGACACTTATCGACGCACTTTAGACATTGAAAAGACCATTGTTCACAATCTAATAACTCACAAAAGACGCCTCGCCCGACATCCACTGCAGTCAGTCGAGAATAACGAGAACGATCCATTCGTGGCAATTAATTATGATGTAGCGTTACGATTCTAAAAAAGAAACCGTATGTCACTTGGTAAATATCAGTTACGGCTTAAAATAGGCATTTTGATTGAACATAATACTATACAAATCAGTTAAGGCTTAAAACAGGCATTTTGATTGAACATAATACTATACAAAAGATAAAAAAAAGGTTCTTCTATTCAATTTTAAAAAAGAATTCGAATTAAGGCATCTGTCAAAAGAAAGGAGGAGTAAAGCTGAAGTAAGATGCAGTGACAGATTTCAACAATATGAGGCCACAGGCGCAAAATTGTTTTGAGGCCCTTTCCCTACCTAACATCATAAATTCACAGTCGGTTTAACACAGAAATCTATGTCGAATATATTTTGAGGCCCCCTCAGAGCCTCTAGGCGGTCACCTGTGCGAAAAACCGCCACTGGTAAGGTGACGGTATCCACATTGAGACAGTCCTATCGAAACAGATTTCGGCGAATTTAACGTATTTTCTTAAAGCAAAGTCAATATTCCTACCTTTATTGTGCCATCTTCCCAGAATTCAAACATAAATATCGATTTCTGGAAAAGCTCTAGTGATTTATATAATTTATAAATTTATGTCCACATGAAAATTAGCTTCACACTGTGATTTAGGTTTCCACTCGAGCTGGTAACTTACGATTGTATCAACTACTAAGGCGGATTAAACCAAATTTAAGAATTGCTACATTTTATTCTCAAAATTATATCGTCGTTCCATCTCTACTGCCAATATTCAAGAACCGTTTTCTGAGACGTCGCTTTAGATATATCCACAGCGAAGATATTGGCTCCTCTTAGTCAGGTGTTGAGTTGTCTACAGTTAGCTAACCTAGTTAGTTCATTTTGCTTTGAACTAGACAAAACTACGTAGAGAAAGGCAATCCATTCTTTGATATAAAAAGGACGCTCAGTAATGGATAGATATGACAATTTGCGTCCACATAAATCTTTCATTGGTTTTCTTTTATCTCCTCAAGAATATAGATTATAAATCTGAAAATCCATAGGCTTTTATTTCCCATATTTCTCCCGGAAAAAAAGACAATTCAAAATATTCAATTTGCTTAAATTCACTTGCACCTTTTTCAGATGAGCGACCATGGCACAAACTCTAAAATCAAGACGTATTTCATTTCCTAAAAGGAAATTTGAAAAAACACCTTCTAATGAATGACGGATTTTAGCGCAAATTTGGTGTCTACTGTTTTCGACAGCACGAAAGGACAGAAACCAATATTTGCACACCAGTCATTTGTTTTAATCCCGGCAGCATCCAAACACCGAGAGCAGCACGCACGCTCCAGTCAGTCATATCATTTCCATGTATTAGCATTTCTAACACTAATGGAAAAACAAACACAATATCTCAGCTTTGCACAGCAGAGGTCTGAAAAACATTTCGTGACTTTCCCGCCTCTTTTATACAGTTAGAATTGAAAACCGCCATTTGTACCAGTAACGGTTTGACGACGCTTGACACTTTCAAGTTGACGAAGGAAATACACGCCCCATGACATGAGAGTAAAAGATAACTATTCTTTTCCTGGAACTTTTTCTTTCCAGTATTGCATATCCGATCCCAGATTTCAACGGTTTGGATTAAATAGCCACCCACCACCACACACAGTATTTTGCTTTCATAATTTTTTTCAGCCTTTCCCTCCTAATATATTGGATTATGAAACAACAGGCTAGTTAACAGAAAGTTTGATATGGCATTTTATTTACAAAGGCTTACACACTAAGTCCAGTGTGTTAGAGTATGAAAAATAATAAATAAAGGGGTTATTAAAAATTAAAAATAAGTTAAATTATTATTACAAAATATTTTTATAGTTTGAATCGCATTATTTGAGAATACTGCCATTTTCCAAAGTTACATTAACTTTATGATTAATTTGATGTTATGAAGATCTGACTTTAATATCTATGAAGTCCCATCTTGATAACAATGCACTTAGGAGCACACATTATATTTATGAGTTGCAGTGAGACTCTATTACATATGAAGAAACACCTCGAACTCGCCGAAATGTCAGCCGGTTCGAGCCTAACAGCGATGTGTTTGAAACATGAAATTTTCCTTCAATTTCTGAAAATTTCAAGTTTCTTTCCCTTGCCCTCGTATATTTTGTTACTTTTTCAAAAGAAAAATGTGAAAGATTGCATTCTGGGTCGATGCTTTCAAATTAAAAATATTTCGGATTCGAGCCGGATTTCGAAAATCAGTCCCGAGCAATAATGAACACCTGAATCGGCCCCTAATTTCGTTTCCAAAAATTTTAGTAGGCCCCAGCACCACGTATAAGTTCGGTTTTCACAGGAATCGTGCTTCCATTTTCAATTAATCAACCAGAAAATCGAGGGAGTCGCAAAGCGGTGGCGGTTATTGCAAAAAACCGGTTTTCGGTTAAACCGGTTTTTTCACCTCCGGTTTATAACCTGACGGTTAAAACCGCTCAAAATAACCGGTGTTCGGTTTTTTTTTTAAGCAACGTTTGTGGACAGAATTTTTTATTAATAATAATATACAATAGTTAAGTATTAATTAATGTAATAAGTAATGATTATAAATAAGTAATTAATGCAATATGTAATAATAATAAATAAGTAAATATTGCAATAAGTAAGTATTATGGATAAAAATTTTTATTAACAATGTTTTCACACGAAATTAATTCATTGGCCAGTATTTATCATCTAATCTGCTCATAAAGACTCTTTCAGCAATGCGTTGATTCGTGAGTCGACACCTCTCTTCGGAAACTTCATTCAACGTAGATACTAATTTTTCGGACGCCACAGAACTTCCGACTAAAGATAAATATTTTTTGGCTACAAAAAAAGACGCCGTTTGCAGGCAAAATTTTTTATTAGTATTGTTTTTGCTGGAAATCAATCCATTGGCCAATATTTATCTGTTCATAAAGACGCTTTCAGTAATCCGCCAACCAACAGACGCCTCGAGGAAGCGGTTGTCGGTGATTGGCCTAAGATGATAAAATTCAAAGCTTTATAACTTGGTAAATTTTAATCTAGTCGAACCTAAAATCGAGCCTAACCTCCGACCCGGCTTTTTGGATTTAAAAAAAAAAAAAAAACGGTTTAAACCGGGGTAAAATAAACCGAAAAAAAAAGGTTTTCGGTTTAAACCGGTAGGTTTTTCCCATTCCTACACTGAAGTAAACGGGACAAATGAAAATGATACACTTATATAAGAAGAGGGAGAAAATAATCCATTCTCTCACTCTGAGATAACTCTTAAAACTGATGATTAAAAAAAGTGAACAATAGATTAAGATAAAAAAATGTTAACCTTTTAACTCGGTTGAATTACCGGAAAAACATTCCGCAATGATGAGTTGACTTATCAACTCCAGTTAAAGGGTTACGACGAGGCCGCACAATCAAATTAGAGGAAACCGCTAAAGAAACTTGTTATTTCGCTTCCCCAAACACTTCAGATTGGACATGACGGATGTCTTAATCAATTTCAATATTTGTCCGAATGTAATTTGTTATTTTGATCGAAATATGAAATATTTCATAACTTTTTTTAGTGTGATGGGACATTTTCAATATATGGAATCATCTTTGATTTAATCTTAATTGCCAACGGATTTAATAACTTGTTATTCACTTTGCACACATTAAGTGAAATGCATATATGTCTATTTTGTTTTATTATTTTAAGAGGTAGAAGAGCATGTTTGAGCCCACTCCGATACTCGTTGAGGTACCGCGTTACTACTACGTGTTCGGGAAAGTAACTTCTAATTCTTGAAGTATAGATAAAATGCAGATAATTTTATAGATATAAAAATGTATATTAGAATGTTCAGAAAGCTTATAAAACATGGTATTTTTAACAAATTTTGTTGTCGAAATAAAAGAATAATATTTTTCTCATTTTACTAACTTTTACTTCCATATTAAACTTCTGCATCGAATAAGTTTTAAAGAAGAAAGGAAGAAGCGTGTCGGATTTCAGTTTTTATCGTCAAAGCCGATTCGGACCAATCAAAACTCTTCTCAAAAAAAGATCAGCAAATCCCAATTTGAATGTTAATCAATTTTCGATAAACATTTTTTAAAACGGCTAATCCTGCCCTTTCGAATTGTAATATGAAGAAATAAATAAGAATGCATTATGTTCCTTAGCATACAACGACGTACTTGACTCGTGCATCGAATGACAAAAGTTTGAATATTTGAATCTGTAATAAAGTCAAAACAGCAATTAAATTTTACAAAAATCATTTGGTCACGCATAAATATCTCGGGTGTTCTTTACAATCTTTTATGGATAGATGTCACAAATAGAACATATTATTAATTAGGAGGTTAAATAAAAACGTAGATCAAAGGGTTAATTAGCTATATTAAATATGATCCAATAGGGGGCCTTAAGGGCAATATCACACTTGGATACAGCAGATTGTTCAACCACATTCGAGATATGTTGAAAATATTTTGAGATTTATCCAACAGGAGCAAGAACTAAGAAAAGGAAAAGCATTTGGACTTTTGTTAGGCTGCACTTCAAAAAAATTAGACAAAAATTATAGACAAATAGTAACGCAACGTATTATATATTGAAATTCAGTGTAAAAACATATCAAAAGCACATATTAACTCCAATTCACGTCGTCTTATTCAAACATTACATACGGAGTAGAGAGTACGGAAGAAAAAAAAAAGTTGACGTCGAAATACGCAATCGATCACATGAAACGGAAGCTACAACCAGAAAGTTGGAGAGACAGAGATAAAATTTCAATCAGTTTTAAAAAAACACTGGCATTACTATCATCCCGAGAGAGGTGAAATATCATATTTTGTTGAAAACGTGGATGTTATCAGGAAAGCATGACGTGTAATCGCAACTCTTTACAGAGGAAAAATGTAAGGCAGCTGTTAGTACAAAACGATAAAAAGAATAAAAAGTGAGCAAGCAACTTAACAGTTCGCTGGATTTCGCAAGATAGCAACGTGTCGCAAGATTCCATGCTCGAAATCGTTTGCTTAAAAGGAGAAATAACCCGCTGAGATGACGTCCCAGGACCTTCACAATGAACTTCCCCATTTAAAACAATGCTTTCAAAAAATACATGACTGAGTAAAATTTGCATGCTGCCCAACTCATCTGAGTTAATATAATAATATTTTATATATTTCATAGCTGAGATATAATATTTTATATTTTTTTTAGTTTTAAAACATCTATGTTAAATGACCATTGGCACAAAATCTCCAATTTTAACAAAAACTTCTTAAATTTCCGAAAATATGTATCAAAAAATTGGTAAATTAAAGTCAGCTTAAATAATATAACATTTAAAAATAATTTCCCAAAGTTTTTTTAATCTAACTTTTTTTTTTATAACAAAAATCTACCAATTTACTTTTCAATATGTTACGTTCTATAACGCTCAGTATTTCTTTATTTAACATTTGAAGCATACATTAATAATTGATACTTGACTAATGCTAATTTCTTGGTATTCGAAGAAAGAATTTCCACAAAAATTTATCCTATTTCAATATCTTCTTCAAGATCAATAAATTAATTTATCAATCGATCTTGCATCTAATTAATTAATCGTGAATCTAGTTAGTAAACGGAATATAAAACGAGCCGGATTCGCTCAGTACAATGCAGCAGAGATCTCAGGTTCAGCAAATGAAGTCCACACTTCTGTCGCAGATTAAAAATACAGGCCATGCAGATCACTCAAATCATTACTTTTCAGTATGATTCATTTTCAATAGGCAAAATACATGAAAAAGCCGTCTCCAACAAGATAATTTTTTTAATTTCAATACTCTAAATATTGAGAATTGATGTACTTCTTCCATATATAATTATTCATTTTTTTAAAGTAATACTTATGAAAGAAAGAGTTCTGTAATTTCGTTTCCGTAAAAGAAAAAAATTTCACGTGCTTCGCAAAAATAGCCAGAAATGAGGAGGAAAACAGCACTGATGATTCTTCGTTTTTATCGAAATTTCCGCCATCAGTCGTTAACAATTTTTAATGGCATAAAGTACAAAATGTTTCACAATACCAGTGAAAATTTCAGTTATTTGGAACCCCTTTAATAATAATAAAAAGATATGCTTATCTTTTACTTTCGCGATCCGAATGAAAGTAAGCGTCGTATCTGAAAAATGATACAAAAGAATTTTCCTCAAAGCGAATCGAACAGATTTAAGCGTGCGGCAAAAGAAGAAAATTAAATATGATGCAAAAAGAGAATTCTTTACAAAGAAGAAACATTTTTTCTCTGCTCAACTATTCTCCTGCTGCATGGAAAAAAAAAAAATTTAAGCATAAATTCTTAAGAAAAAGAACAAAATATTCCGCCCGTATCTGATGAAAAACGCATAACCGCGTTAAAGCAGTTCAATGTCCACATTTTGCTTCTTATAACTTTCAGTTTTGCAATTTCCCCACCCCTACCCCATCACTGACGAGCAAGAAAGAATTTTTGTTGCTACCTGCAGGGAAAGAGCAGCAGTTTAAATTTACATACAAGCAGATGTTGTTATCCATTTTAATATAGTTGTTGCAAGCGCATCAGTTTATTTTGCTATCACATTAGAGCCATTTAATGGAGTTTTGTAAACTATTCAGTAACAAAACTTTAACGATATGCTAACTATGCTAACGTTAAACCTATTAATCTAAGTTCTAATTATTCTCCTTATTTAAGTATATTCTCCTTTTTGTTTTTATTACTCCTGTTTGTCTTTATTTAAGTATAACAGCTGGCTGAAGTACATGCCCCACCTATTCACATAGGAAATGAACAAAAATTGATTAGATTTGCAAAACGCTGGTCGACTTTTTCATGTGCAATGAAGACAGATGCAGCCGATTTAACTTTAATTGAAGATTCAATAAGTTGAAATATTATAATTTTTTACCTTTTTTATGATCAAAATACATTTTAAATAATTACTGCTATTATTTCAAGGAATGTTTGCTAAAGAGTATGCTAATTTTAGAGAAATGGAAAAAAAAATGTAAGTTAACAACTTGATAATATTGTAATTAGAAAACAATACACAGGAAATAATCACAAATTTAGAAGAAAGTTTAGTCTTAAATTTGATAATTATTAATTAAAAAATGAGAATTTTCTTTTCATAAGGAGTTGAGTTGCTTGATTACTATTAGTTAAAGAATGTAACTCTTACAAAATAAAATATGAAAAAAAATCTGATATTTTGTACGGTTATTATTATTATTTTGTTACTAACTATTTTTGAAATACTATAATTTCTTTTTTTGCTCATAAAATATTTGTGTAGCTAAAAAAATTAAACAAAATAGTCCCCAAATTCAACTAATCACCATCACTCAACCGATTTTCAAAATGCACCTAATAATTGTAGCACTAAATTTATGTAGGTGCAATATTCTTCAGTAAATCCATCAGTTTCAAAGCAGATACAAATTTAGCAGTGCTGGAACTATGCCATATCCATCAGCATTCCAAATGCAAACCCATTTCTACCATCAGCCTAATTACGAATTCTATAATGATGTAGTATATCACATGTAACAAAAAAAAATGCATATATCTGACAAGATTTTGGAAAATCTCTCATAGGACTTAATATTTAACCCTTTGTGGACAGATAACATTTTAGAACACTGAGATCAGGTGGAGCACTTTAGGTGCCAGCTCATTTATTCCAACTCTACGCTTATTTAATCACACATAACTTTATTCTTTATGATATAATAAGATTAGAGGTTGAATGGATGGATGATACAAACATTTGTGTTCGACTATGAGTCTATATTCTTCATGACCTGGACTGTTCTCCAAGTCAGTCTCATGATTAGTTTTTAGGTCACTGTACTCAGTCACTTCTCTATCGAGGTATAATGCATCAGATTCGTCCTCAGCTGCTATTTCCTTGCTTAATTCTTCAAAAATAGCCAAATATTGCTCTGCAGTGATAATTTCCCGCTGTTTCATGATAGCCGAGTTGGGTTCAGGAGAGCCTTTCATGCACTTTCAAGTCCGACCAGAGTGATTCACTGTCAGTGGAAACTATCGGAACAAGCAGGATGAATGTTAATACGAGGTTAGCTGGGTGGCGAG
This sequence comes from Araneus ventricosus, assembly GCA_013235015.1. Taxonomy (NCBI): domain Eukaryota; kingdom Metazoa; phylum Arthropoda; class Arachnida; order Araneae; family Araneidae; genus Araneus; species Araneus ventricosus. Next base: position 142,258 of record BGPR01002920.1, read on the forward strand.
CTGTCTACCTTCGATAGTTTTTATTCAGCTTATGATAAATACCAACTGGCACACTCTATATGCCACACCTGTCCTAAAAGGTTAATTGGGTTTCTTCCCCTATATGTATTTGTTAAAAACAATTTTCAATAAATGCTATTTGATCTGGTTATAAAATACAATTTTTACAATTATTTTTTAATACTAGAAACACAATAAATTCAATATTGCCATATACAATATTTACAATTATATGAAACAGAGTAATAAGAAGACAAATTATATGATTAAATAAATTCCAAATATCCCTGAACCTTGTCTGTTATCAAAAGGGAAAGGTATGATTATTTTTGTTCTTAAAGTGCCTCTGCAACAAATTAAGATTGAATATTGAATCCATTAAATGCTTCATTTGATGTTTAAATGTAACCCTTGTAAAGCATAATATTTAATGATAGAATAATGGTTTAAACAAATCACATATAAAATCTATTGTTTTTTAATACATGCACATACATAAAATAGCAGCATCTTTATTTAATTCATTTTTAATCTCTATGAATGAAGCTGTTATTTGTTAAAATTCAAACTATTAATATGTAGAATCTAATAAAATTTCATTTTTTCTTATTTGGGAAAAAATTAAACAGAAAAAATTTGAAAGATTTAGAATAACAATTTTGAATTCAATTATACAGGGTGTCCAATAAAGTCCTTCTACCTCACATTAACTTGAGAATGCTGACAACTATTGTCACAAACTTGGTGTCTAGATATAGTAAAGTGACCATGCGCTACACGGTGAGATCGGTTACTATGCCACCTGGTGGCAAACAACAGAGTTGGTGTTCCTATCTCAAAAACGGTACAAGATACGGGAAAAAAGTTAATTACAAAATTGTAGAGCGTCTTCAATTTAGTACGAAAAGACACCTTGTGCACCTTAATACAAAGAATAGAATACTTAAAATGCACATCTGTTTGTTTGCATTTTCCAAAATTGTAATGTCACAAGACATGGACAAAAGGAGAAAATTTTATTTTTTGGGCAAAAAATGACACCATTATACTTTTTCCTGTGGGAATAACTCAGACAGCAGATGGACCTTTCCACCAACATTGCAGGACTTTCATTGACGCATTACAGTAGCTGTGCTAGAGGACCAACTGATATGCAGTAAAGCACTGACTGTAAACTGATATGCAGTAAGTACAATTCAAATGAGAGCTCAAATCTTTGTTGTAGTTGACAGAGAGAAGTTTGAACACAAAAAATAAAGGTATCTTCTTATGAGTAATTGTTTTTCTCTTTTTAACCTGTTTTGAAATGTCACAGTTTCAGAAATTGAGAACAAACAAATGTGCATTTTAAGTATTCTGTTCATATTCATGTGCAAAAGATGTCTTTATGTCCTAAATCGAAGACACTATACCATTTTGTAATTGACTTTTTTCCCGCATCTTGTACCGTTTTTGAGATAGGAATGCTAGCTTTGTTGTTTGCCACCAGACGATGCTGTAACCGATCTCACCGTATAGCACATGGTTACTTTACTATACCTAGACACCAAGTTTGTGGCAATAGTTGTCACTGTTCCCAAGTTAATGTGGGGTAGAAGGACTTGAGTGGACACCCTGTATATATTTTAGTAAATGTACTCACTTATAAGTTGCAAATTGTAGTATGTACTTAATAAAAATATTGTGTTAACATTGTGAAATGTTTCAAAAGTCATTTCAGAAAAAATAATCAAATCTAAAATGCTTTCCAGTTTAGACGCCCCCCAAGAATCGAGTAAAATTAGATTCATCAAATTAACATCTCAGTTTCAAGCTACACAAATGGCATCCAAGTATGGACTTCATAATCTAGAGCAATGGTCAGATAATCACACTGAAACCCAGACAGACCTTCCAATCTCTACAAATGCACAAAAGCATGAAGATGTCTACACAATTACTAGTCATACTCATACTACACATCTTCAAAAGAATCACAAAGCAAATACAAAATAAGCTTCATAACCCATACTCGCCATCTAATTGCAATTCTTCTGAGTATTCCAAATTTTGCCAGTTTACAAGTATAGCTATGAGCTATAAAGTATTAAGAGCAAACAGCTGGTCACTGAAGGCAGCTAGTGAAGTATAACAACAAATCTATCTTCTCAGTTCTTCTGCTTATGGACAAGTACAGATGCTTGTATCATTAAACCAATAGTATTTCATACTCTTCCCCTCTTATAAAGGAAATATTCTGTTTGGTCTCTAACGCACCTGTGGAGAGTTTTACTCCCATCCCATACTGTATCACCTTGTATAATGAATAGATTAATAAACAGGGTACGAGAAGAATAGATAATACTGCGGGTGGTTAACAGGGAGGTCATATTGTATCTTAGAATGATTTAAAAAGAGAAAAACCCTTTTTATTCTTTTTCGAAATCCCACTTTTAAGACAATATTTGAAATCCTGTCTACTTGGCATTTAAAGGTTTTATGTTAATACAAATTGTTCTAAAACAAAGAAAAGATGGCAGGTATTTTTAAAATTTTGTATAAACTATATCATATTAGTAGAATTTGTGCGTATGCATGCTAAAATGAATTCATTTTATAATGCATCTAAGCATGCTTCTGGCAACAGTAAATAATAGATTCTGAGTACAAAATTTAAAGATGTAACACAAAATGCTTTACCAAATTTCTTCATAGGGTTTTAAATGAAAACTGAAGACTGTACTATTCACATAGTGTTTAAATTTAATTTGATAATAACTCAAGGTCAAAGGAATTGCTTTTATCTTGCGTCTTTCTGTAACTATATTCTAAAGCTGACAAAAATTAATCTGAAAATCGAGAAAAAAATACTTAAACATATTTATATTTCCATCTGGCATTAATAACAAATACTGCTCCTCAAAATTTGCATTTTTCTTAATTAATCATTTGAAAAGAAGTCAATCTTTAAACAAACCCTCCCTTTCATTTCTCCAATCCAATTCTATGAAAAAACATAAAAAAAACCATCTTTACAAAATAATGACTTGAAAAAATTATGTTGGTAAGAAAAAATTTCTTTTTATTCTATGTAGCTTTAATTAGCACCACAGCAACCGATGTAGAAATTTAGATGCCTCTGGTATCAATATAGGGAGGCAACACAGTAACAAATATTTGTCCTTTCTTCCAATTTTTAAAGCCAAATATGTCATGAAGAAAGGGAAATTAATTAATATCAATACTATTTACCCCCACTATGCTACAAGATTTAATTCGATGTTTTGAAGTATCTCAAAGTGACTGGGGACAGAACTTTTGCATTTTAATCATATATAACGATTTAAAATCACATTTGAATTGACATTCCACTCTTTAAACATACACCAAACATTAACACAAAGATATGCAAGTCTTGAAAAAACTAAACATCAAACTCTCTCTTTTTTCATACTTAACAGAACAGACTAAAATCAATGGTACTTCTAGAATTCGAATACACATTAAAACCAGCAGGAGTGGTCTCCACTAAACTTTCTCGTATACTCTCCAACATATGTAGAGAAAAAATAAACAAAAAGGAACTAAAACGAACTAACATCCCTAACGCAGTGGAGAAAAAAAAATAAACGAAATGCCAAGGTCTTCAGTGAAAGAATGTGGGTACAATTTGGCAGTGAGACAAGATCAGTAGGCCTTTTTTTTGTGATGTAGAATAATGAACGCAGAGAAAATGCAAATTGAACGCCTTTTTTTAAACTGATTAGCACAAAAATTGGACACAAATCTACAATTAAGTTTAAACAGCCACATGCAAAATTTTATTTATCTAAGTAATTTTGTTAAGTTATTGCGATCAAAAGTATGCGATTATACAGACCAACAGACAGTCAACCCTTTGACAGATTTGGCCCAAAATTTTAAACGGACCTACATTCTTGATGCTAAAACTGTGTACCAAATTTTATCCATCTAGCTATTCAAGTTTTTGAGTTATAGTGTTCACATGAATGAGAACAGACAGACTTCCCTTAGACGGATTTTGTCCAAAATTTGATAGAAACCTACAAATTATGTGTCAAGGATCACATACCAAATTTCATCCCCGTAGCTCTAATAGTTTTTGAGTTACAGTGTTCACAGACACACATAATTCCAAAATTGTGTTTTTCAGACTCAGGGAGGTCTAAAATGTGGAGATTTGTCAAAATCTCGAGTTCAAATTTTTTAACGATTACAATACTTTCACTTCGTATACGAGAAAGTAAAAATACAGTTCACCCGCTCTGAAAATTCTTCATTGAGAACTGAATGTTATCAAATTAATAAAATAAGTGGCTTCTTGGCAGATTTCCATAGAATTTGTAAAAATAAATACTAATAATCCTATATATTTAGATATTTTACACCTCGGAGTGCTGAACAATAGTTTACATGTAAACTGAACCTTCCAACTTATCATTAACCTCAAACTGAGACAGATCTACAATACTTCAGAAAACACAATTTCAAACATCACTATTATACCCATACATCACCAATTTTATTATACAATGTATAAATTCAGATTTTGTAGAAAATACCAATACTTTTGAAAATCAATGACATTTATGCATATATATAATGAATGTTATTCCACAGATATTTTTGCAAGGAAAAAAATATATAGTTAAAATCTGAAATTATACATGCAATTTACGTAAATAACTCATCATGTATGTGCAATGCTCCTTGACTTATTGACCATTAAATTATAAATAATAAGGCTTGTAAAGCTGAATGTTCAACCTATAGACTTAATTAAGAGATGTTTAAAGAGCATACCAAACTGATCTAATTAATAAGAATACCAGAAAAAAAAATATATATCAAGAAGAATTATGCATATACATTATCAAAATATGAATTTACCCATAAAATTTTTAATGTATTTTGAACACAAAATGAAAGAGTGCACCGAGAACTATTATCTTCAAAAATTAAAGAAAATGTAAAAGATGGAATACGAAGTTTCTGGATATAACATATTACGCAGCATTTTTAATTATGAACAAAGTCGCAACAATAAATGTGGTTTAGAATTCTCCAACATACATAAGAGACATGTCAAATATTTTCTGATAGGTGCATATTTAATAGCAAATTTGGTTAAAAGAATAATTCTCCATATTTTGTCATTACACGAAATCGTTAGCGAGAACTGGGAAAACTTCTCTGCAACAAAACTTCTTACTAAACATCAATAAAATAAGAATCTGAATTTTTTTCAACAAATAAAAATTATAACAACTGATAGCACTCGACAGAAAACTTAAATTCAGCTCAGATATGCTTAATCCCTTAATTCACATCTTATAATTATCTGAAACAAAAACTTCACTTGACCAGATAACACATAGTAACAGTAATAAAAAAAAAACACTAATTTTAATGTTGTTCAGGATTTTTAAACTGAAAATAATTTAACAAATCATGAACTGCAACTAATCCACTGAGATATATTTATTTTCATTACCATACAAATAAATAATGTCCCAAACAAATCTGTAACTGGAAAATTAAGAGACTCAAAAAGAAAAAAAAAAAAGAAATGAAATCATCAAATAAAGTATATTTTAAAAGCAATAACTTGAAAAATCTTTATGTATCTTAAATTTTTAAGCAACATTTGAAAAAAATCAAATCATGCAATTACTTATTATCTGGAACAGTTGAAAATAATTTCAAGTGTTTTTACGAAAAATCAATGAAAATTTATGAAACAATACCAGCAGCAAAGCATCATGCTAGCTTTGCTTGGTTTAATTCTAGAAAACAAGATTCTCGTGCAGATAGCTGATACAGATCTGCACTGATCTAAACCCCCTAGCAGGGTTACAATTCATGGTCCTCGAATATCTTTAAAAATACTTATAAAGACAACTTTATCAGCTGACATACTGCTTGAATTTTACACATGTGTGCTTTAATGTAACATAAGTAATAATTAAACACTTCATTTTCGCATCCCTCAACATAACATGTACATCTATACAATTTGTGAGAATTATGGTGCTTTAATCTAAACTGATTTATATGTGTCTGTGAGCTTCAAACAGACAGAGAATCAAACATATTAGTTAAAATATTATATTTATGAAATAAAGAATAATCATTACTCTACAGTAAAGTGTATAAATATTCATGTGGTATGTTCTTCTATCGAATCTGATTTGTGTTTCTTTCAACTAACATACCTATTAGTCAAAATATATTTGCGATCTACATCATAATCACAACATGTATATTTATAAAATAAGGCTACAACACTTACCTCTTTGATTTTATTCCTTTTTTCACGAATGTCCGGATCGGAGGGTTCTCCGCCTCTGGTTCCTGGGCCTCCAGGATGATCCCGGACAATATCATTCAATTCCGACGCTCCTGGGTCGTTTTTGCCTACAGTTATCGGGATCTGTGCAACATCATTCACGAATTGATCCTGTTGAAGAACCCCATCCTCTTTATTTTTCGAAAGCTCTCCTTTTGTTTTGTCAGCCTGTTCATTTTTGGATAGAGGGTTCTCTACCTGAGCTTTATCCATGTTTTCTTTAAGATTATTTTGCCTTTCCTTTTCAAGATCCTCTTGGATCTTTAGGATCAGCTTTGCCCGATCCATGATCACATGAGGATCTACATTGTTGACATCATGTGGTTGCAAGACGGCTTTGTCGACGACTTGCAAAGGTGGCAAAAGTAAGTCCGATCCCGCATTTCTGATGTGTCGATAAGCAGAGTTGATAGAACCCGATCTAAGTTCCGGTAAGAAAAAGAAGGTTCCGATGCAAACGGCGACGAATGTTCCTAGCACCAAAAGAACTATATATTTTTCTCTTAATCTAAGGGTTTTCCGTCCTGCGGACGATACAGGAGCGCCGTTTATGTAACGTTGATAAGTCGGTAGTACGGTGCTCGCCGCCATTTTACATGTCTGCTACGTTTAAAAGGAAAGAGTAGTGTTATGCTTTCATATCTCTCTAGTCGCCAGGTGGCGCAGCGATAGATAGAAACATGTTGCCAGATGCATTTAATACAGGAGCCAAAACCAAAAAAGAAAAACCTCCACGGTGGAAAACATTATGCCGCCTCCAAAAAATTTGCTTTATAAATTATATAACTTTAAAAATACAACTATTCTAATTTAGTAGGAAACAGTGATTATATTCTTTCATTCTTTTTTCAAATAATATTAAAAGAGATGAAAATTCTTCTAAAATTAAATCACCGTGTGCAACAAAGATGGCGCCACCAAACAGTTCAGCTATGAAATGGATTCGGGTGCGTTTCACATAATTTTTCATAGTTCATTTAAATGAGTGTAAAAAAAGAAATTTTTCTATTATTGACTCAGAAAATCTTCGAATTATAAATGGTGCTGATTTCTTCGTTTACCATATTTTGCATAATGAAACAATATGATAAATAAACCCAGTTCAAAATTATATTGTTATTTTATTCCTCAGATTCTTAAAATTTATCAAAGTATTTCCTAATTTAAGGAAATTCTTCAAAGAATTCTATTTAATTTAAATTTTAACTTTATTAAAATAAAACTTTATAAAAAAATACATATATGTATTATATATAATAATAAATATCAAGTAATAATCAGATAAGAGCGAAGAAGAAGGATTTAATCTTTTTTTTTTTTACAGTCCGGCTGTCTTCGCGAAATTAGTCATTTAATAGTTCTTATTATCATTATTATTTTAATCGATTTTATTTTATTAATGTTCAGCATTTTCGGAATCAAGAGGGAGCATTTCTTGAATAACTAATGCTCTCCATATTTCCAGTTGTTGAGATATCGTAAAATATTGTATGCTACTGTATGATTGCTACAGCAGTTTCAGTACCGTAGGGATGGTAAAGTGCATATCGGGTACAATTTTATTTTTTCGCCCACTCACCAGTTGCTACCAACATTTTGGCAAATGTTAATGGCGCCTGGACAGGGTATTATTTTTTCGCCCCCTCACCATTTAAAAAGTAATGTAAACGCACTAGCATTTTGTCGCCGTGGCACCCAGGGCCGGATTAAACCTTAGGAGCCCTAGGCAATACAAGTTTCATTTTCCCCTTTTCAACTTCAAAACCAGATATTTTTTATTGATTTTAATTTAATCTCTGTATAACGATGTAAGCAGTTTTTAAGTAACAAGTATTACGCCAAACCGAAAAAAAAAATCATATATATGATTGAGAGGCATTTTCAAAAGATCTGATTTCAAATTCTCGCGTATAAAAACAAATGTAAAATTTAAATTTAAAAGTAATTTTAAATAAAATTGTAAAATAATTATCTAACTAACACAATCTAAAGGCTAATGCAAAGTTTGCGAAAGTTGTCGACCACCCTAATCTCTAAGCGAAAATGAAAACTTAAAAAAAAAATCCTAAGAATAATATGCTGAAATTTAAACCGTATGATTTTATTTTTAATAAATTCTAGCAAAAAATTAGATTATTTGGAAAATACCACAAAAAAGTTCTCGAGACCTTGGTGCCAAAACCCTATTAGCCAAGATATTTTATGATATCTCCACGATGTTGCTACGATATTCTGAATGCCGCATAACATCCTAAGGATATCGTATGGATATTGTAGAGAATGTTTGTTTGATAATTCGGTCCTGATGGTACGGGGCGTCTTTATTCCTTCCCCCCTTGAACATGGTCGTTACGGCACTGAAGACTTTCAATATGAAATCCTATTGTTTTTCCTCCACCGCTGGTATGGTGCACACAACCCTACCGACTCCGCATGCCCTATTGGGTTTAAGGCCAAAAAGGACAGGAGGGGAAGCTGGTGTAGTGCTGAATTTTGGAGAGAGGGGTGACAGTTCAGGTGTCGTCCTCGTCATCTGGCCGCGGTTAAAAATTACGAGGTGTGTCCCAAAATAACCCTCGTGTTGCTTTAAAACGTGACGTTGATGTAAGTAAATTAAGCTAAACTAAACGATCTTGTTGCCGTTCCACGAAATTTCAAAAATAAAGTCAAAATAATAATAATAAAAGAATAACAAAAGTCGAAAATGAGCTATATTGCAGTTCCGAATTCAGATCAAAATCGCTTAGTGGACATTTCAAAATGACATAAATACGGGGGGGCAGCATTTCTGTCAATAGATATTGTCAACCATACATTATTCTCAATCGATAAATCGATTGCAGCAGAACCCCAGTAGCACAAAGGTATTGTACAATATTGTACGATTTTGAATAATATTCGCAATATTGTATAATATATAATATTATATAATATCAAACAATATTGTACAGTATCGTGCGACAAGTTGTGCTACCTGGGAAACGGCATAAGAAATTCCTAATTTATTTTAGGGTTCTATTTTCGGAAGCAAACAAAATTGATAACTTAATAGTTAAATTTAACGTACCGTTTTGAAACTACACCAGGCTATATTTGGACAGACTTCATAATTTTGACCCGTGATTAGATAACGAGGACGACAATTGAGCTGGCACTCTTCTTTCCAGACTTCCATGCCCCACTATCGGCCAATTTTATCCTGTATAGGACATAAAGTAATTTTTAACTTGCGCAGTTTTACTCAAAAAAAACATTCTGTAATTGATAATTTGATATTCCCTTATTCGAGGGACGTGCATTACCGTTGACTAACGGAATTTATTCCTTTCCATCTCAGAAGTAATTATTATTATTATTATTATTAATTTATGTATTTTTAATTCTATGTTTGGTATAGTTTTTATTTGTGTTTTGTGTGTTGTTTACTGTGTAATATTGTTTGTGTGTGTTTTGTTTTTATGCTATGGGGTTTCAATCTTTGACTTTTTTATATATCTGATTTTTACTGCTTTTTCTGTGTTTATTTGTTTGTTTCTTTTTCAATACTTATCTATTTTTATATGTTTTTACTGTTCCTTCTTGCCGGAGCAGTAAATCAAGCTATTTTCTCCCCACCGAGGTGGGTCGAACCATGTTTACACTCCCAGCTCTCTTGTATTTAAAATTACTGCCCCGTTCGGGCAATGCCTGTATCATCTTATTGTACCCAATAAATCCCGTCCTCCACATGCTGGTGGAGCGGCTCTCTCCCCGCTGGTCCTCTACCGGCCTTACACCCTTTTTGGGTAGGCCGGGCCAGTGTGGGTATTTTTACGCCCCACAATCGTAAGTACGTTTGACACTCTGTGGCAGATTTAACTTCAGACTCACATACACAGGGCCACCCAGAGTCGAGCCTGGCACCGGGGCAAAGTAAGTACTGGCATGCAGGCCCTCCTTACGAATTATGAGTATGGTGACTAATCAAGGCGCTGAAGCATTTCTTCCGATTGCCCTGTTACATCACGTATTGCTACGAAAGACTGACCTCTAGCTCCCTACTGTCATTTAGATAACATAATGAGAATGTGAGGCTTTATATTCGGCGGAAATAAGTGTAAAAACAGTGGCGAATCCAGGGGGGGCTATGGGGCTGCAGCCCCCCCCCGGAGCTAGACCAGGATTCTTTATTTAATTTAAAATCACTACAGTTGTTTTTTTCTTAATCTCCCTTTAAAAAAAGTGACAATATTTCTTCCTGGCTTTTGACAGGCTCGAAAATTTTCCCACTTTTGTAGTCATTCCATTCGTATTTGTAGCGTTGACGCGGTCAAAAACATGTTTTTG
>BGPR01002921.1:6425-34966 GCA_013235015.1 Araneus ventricosus
AGAGTTCTCGAGATATTCAAGAAAAAATAAAAAAGAAACCAGAAAACGCGCATAGGCATTGTAGAGAAAGGGTCATCTAATTAGATATTTCAGTGTCAGTCACCGGTGACAGATTTCTATTCGAAATGGCTATTGTATAGCAACGGATTCGGAAACCCTCCGCGCTTTTGAGCTTGCGCCGGGCGGTATTATTTTCATCAAAATAGCGGGAGATTGAAGAATGGAAGGATGATGTTTCCATTTTACTGAGCGTGATCCAACAAAGAACTCCGGAAATGCGCTCATATGATTCATTGCCTGCCACCCCTTTCCGGTGTAAAATCGTCCAAATGTAGTAGCCTCGGAATCCGTTGCTGAACAGTACCGATCACCAGAAGCCGATGCGCGTTTTTTGGTTTCTTGAATATCTCGAAAACTCTTCAGTTTTCACATTACATGTGAATTAGCAAATTAAATAGTGTAAAATTTCCTACAAACACATGCTTTATTTTTCTTCCAGTTTTAATATTTTCGCAGATAATGGCTCTAAAAAAATTTTTGATTTTTTAGTTATTTATGACCCCCTGCACCATCGAAACGGCGTGTTACCTATCTGAAAAAACACTTTTTAAAATGCGCTCTAAGTTTTAAAAAATTCGTAGTTGAAACATTATTAGTTTCTTTTTATTAATTTTTGAAAAGTGTCCACCAATTCCCGGACACCCTGTTTTATTAAGTTATAATAAGTAATTATATAATTAACTAGAAGATTTGTTCCCGTCTAAGACGGGCTTTTAGCTTGCCAACAATATCTCAGATCTGATTGTCACAGATTTACTAATGAAAGTTATTGAAAAAAAATCTCATGAAGATTGCTAGAGTTCTTAAAAAATAAAGAAAGCTTGAAAAACAGAAATGATGAATCAATTATACATTTAACTTTCGTTTTGCAAAATATATCAAAATTAATGACTAAAATCGGATTGAAACAAATACTTATTCGCAATAGAATGCTCCACACATTCAAGTCTTAAGAAAGAAGCCTTTTAACAAAAACCAAGTTATTCTAAATTCATAGCATGAAAGATAACTTTACTTTTAACAATTACTTTCGTTCTGTCTAATTATAATAATCCAAAATCAAATTCAAAACTTAAGAAAGAACTATTTTTATGAAAACGAGAGTTACAAAATAAAAACATGCACCACAAATTCAAATCTTATGAAAGAACTATTTCTAATAGCTTAAAAAATTGAACTCATTTACCAACACTCAAATCAGAACTTTAAAAGCAATTAGTAAAAAACTTCAAACATAACAAATAGTGATTCGCAATAGAATTCACCACAAATAACGAAAGAATTATTAAGTAAATCAAGTAACTCATTTACCAACACTCAAATAAGAACTAATTAAAAGCAATTAGTAAAGAACATTAGAGAACCACAGATTCAATTGGTAAAAAAAATTAAAGATACTTATCATATTATAATAAATAAACAAAAACGGATAACGGAATTTTTTTTATCGCGCGTGGGTGAAGCAGCATAAATAATAAAAAGAAGGTAAACTTAAATCACCAAAGATTGAAAAAGTGTATGCTAATTTATAGGCGTAGACAGATCGTCTGAGTCTGTTTGGCACGTAGCCAAACCAAACCACGTGACCGCGTTACTTCAATCTCTGGCTTCTTATATATATTAATTATATAATTACTCTTTATATCAAAATTACTTATTAATATATTAAGTAATTTTGGTTAATCGAGGTGTCGACCAGTCAAGAGAGGGTCGTAAGTCACAAAAGTTATTAAAATTCTATGAATTTAACAACAAAAATTACTCTGAGAATTCAGGTTCGCTAAAAATGTTCCGGATGTTTAGACAAATAATTTTTCTTAAAAAGATCCTAAACTAAAAAGAAACACCAGATAGTAATTTAAAGACAACTTTTTTTTATTTGTTTATCTTATCTTATACTTAGACTTATCTCTCTTATGGTTAATCGAAGAATTATTCATTGAATTAAATAACTGCATCATCACAAAATTCCTAATGATTAATTTGTAAATGTAGTTATATATCAAAATATAATATCATTTTAGTGAAGCGAAATAGATTTCCTGAAGCGGTGCATTGAACTGTAGTCGGGCGCAACATTTAATCCTTCGACCTACGAATTTATTTAACCTCCTAATTGGATGCCACGTCCTACTTGGAACATTATATGAATCATTAATTATGGAACATTAATTATTATATGAATCCTTATAAGATTGTAAAGGACACCTGAGACTCTAAGGATGATGATTCCTGTCTTTCAAAATAATTGTTACTTAAATACATATTTAAATATCAAAAATTCTATCATTCGATGTACGAGTCAAACATATTATTGTATGCGAAATGGTAAAATCTGCCATCATAAAGCATATTAAGATCCTTATTAGATCGGCTGAGCAAAATGAAGGATTCGACTTTTTCATTTTTAGTCCTTATCAACATTTACGAATTTTTTGATGAGGAAATATTCTTTCGTACCAACGCCCAGTTTGAGGAGTTATTCATCAAGATTTCTGTAGCGAAAATGTGATGTCAGAGAAAGATCTCAAAAGGTCGGAAGGTTAATCCTCCGAGACATGTCTGACTCGATTCTATCAGAAGTGACAAGTGTTTCTTCTAATTTGAGTTCTCTCTTGATTTTATATGATATCTGGAGACCTATACACCTTCCAACTAACATTAAGGTCGTTCTAAAAGAAAAATTTAGGGAAAGGAAAAGAGAGGGAAATCTACTTTCCGTTTTTTTTAAACCAAGATACTAACGAATAAAGTTTTAAATATTAAATAATATTCCAACCAATTTTTCTTGAGTTAAAATTTATCGGAAAAATTTAAACACTATGCCAAAAAAATGCAAAACACTATGCCAAAAAATGCAGAACACTATGCCAAAAAATACAAAACACTATGCCAAAAAATGTAAAAATCTAACATGAACTGAAATGCATTTTGCTTTACAGACCAGAACTTTCAGATACATGAGCCTGTTTGAGAATGCGTTTGCTAAATTTAATTACATTTATAATTTCTCTTTAAAGAAATTTTACATTATTTTTTTAAATTTCCCAAAAGGCTTGATAATTTAATGTCTTTTTTAAGATTAAGTGCTTTCAAATTTTAAATTATTTGTTTTTTTAATATTTATTTTGTACCCCGCGATTTTGTAATGATGGAGTTTCTTTCCCTTCAAAATCTGAAGTTTTTTTCACATTTATTAACTTTTTGTGAATAGGAGGATGACAGCCTTTGCAGCTAGAAATCCCAAAACCCCGTTTAATCAATCAATGCTAGAGTTGCGTGTATTTTCTGTAACCCTACTTTATACCCAAAATCTAATAGATAGACACGTAACGTATATCTATTGGATTCACATTAGAGATTAAAAGTTGATAACTTTTTAATCTCTAAATTAATTCTTCTTAATGCCACTTCATTTCTTAATTACCTCTACTTCAATCCTACAGAACCGCACTCCTACTTTAATTTCCAGAGTCGCGGGATCTCAGGGGAATCCCCTTTTTACTTTAAGTATTATAAACGTCAAAAAATTCGAACTCGAGATTTTGACGAATCTCCACGTTTTAGTCCCCCTGAGTCCGAAAAACACAATTTTAGAATTATGTCTGTCTATGAACAAGATAACTCGAAAACTATTAGAGCTACGGGATGAAATTTGGTATGTGGTCTTTAAACATAATTTGTAGGTTTCTATCAAATTTTAGACAAAATCCGTCAACGGGAAGTCTGTCTGTTTGTATGTCCGCTGTCATGTGAACACTATAACTCAAAAACTTGAATAGCTAGATGGATAAAATTTGGTACACGGTTTTATCGTCATGAATGTAGGTCCGTATAAAATTTTGGGCCAAATCAGTCAAAGGGTTGACTGTCTGTCGGTCTGTATAATTTACTTTTGAAAAGAATCCGTCATTTCCACGCGCATGCGTGATGGAAGCAATCTTCTGTGCACGCAAAGGCTATGGAGCGAATTTCGTCAGTTTGTTTTAGACCTCCCTGAGTCCGAAAAACAAAATTTTGAAATTGTGTCTGTCTGTCTGTTTGTCTGTGAGCACAACAACTCAAAAACTATTAAAGCTACAGGGATGAAATTTGGTATGTGGTATATTTACACATAATATGTAGGTTACTATCAAATTTTGGACAAAATCTGTAAATGGGAAGTCAGTATGCCCGTGTTAACGCGATAACTCACAAACTTAAATAGCTAGGTGGATAAGATTTGGTACACATTTTTATCGCCAGGAATGTATGTTTGTATCAAATTTTGGACCAATTACGTCAAAAGCTTGACTGTCTGTCTGTATAATCGCATACTTTTGAACGCAATAACTTCTTTAACAAATTACTTTGTTAAATGAAATTTAGTATGTGGTTTTCTTACTTTAATGGCAGATTTGTGTCCAATTTTGTGTGTCAATCGGTTAAAAAAAAGGGGTTCAAATTGCAAATTTCGTTTTCTTTATTTTCCACCCAGCCCTATTGGTAATCACGCCGGCTTCTAATTCCACTTCCGCTTTGGACGACCTTCTGAAATCGTGGTACAGTGAAACCTCTTCGAACGGCCACCCCTACATAGCGGCCACCCCTCTTAACGGCCAATTTTTCGTGGCACGGATTTTTCGGCCCATAGACCTAATGTTAAAATAACCCCTAGCAACGGCCACCCAACCCCTCTGAACGGCCGCCGGGTGGGTTCGTCCATCCCATTTAACAAACGCATCGGCTAGAGATTTACTTTTTAAACCGAAAAACGAACTTGAAAAAATGGTTTTTTTCCGAGAAGGGTAAAAACTTAAAACAGTCACAAATTGTATCCTTTTTTCAGGGATGAGATTCTTCCGCTTTTTGGCGGATTTCCGCTTTTTTATTATTTTGAAGAAATTCCGCTTTTACACAAAGAAAAGAAACTTTCCTATCTTCCATTTTCGAAAGAAAATTCTGGGAAAATATGTTCGACCATGTGGCTTAATTCCACCGGCTAGGAAACCTAGCTGATTCATCTTCTACTGACGAATCAACGTTATATCAGCAAGCTCTACAAGGATGAACATTCCAACATTCAGTGCCATTCAAAGTTTTAAGTAGCACCTTTTTGCAGAAAACAAAACCTCTGTGGCATATTTTGCAAAAAAAAGATTTTTTTTCATGAACATGTTGAAAAAAAAATTAGTTGAAAACTTAACGTCATCTTGTAGAGCGTACCAAGATGAAGAAATAAAAAAAGGAACAAAAAACAAATAAATAAACTACATAAAAAAAAATAAGAAAAACTCCTGTCAAAAGAGGCAGCTAAAAACTTGTATACAAATGCAGCAAAAAAGCAGAGAATAAGACATAAAAAAAATCTTCTCAAATTCAAAATTAAAACAGATGATTTACCTAGGCATTCTAGAGATAATGTAGTCCCGACATCTATGCCAGTAATTAAACAGAGAGATACTAATGAAGACTGTGCAAAAACTTTAGCCTCTACTGAAAATAAACTTATAGAGGATGCAAACATTTATTGAAGAAAAATCCGTCAAAGATAGGAGCCCTCCAAAACAAGGGGTGAAGCGTGTGAATGGAGATATGTTACCAACAAAAGCCACACAAATAAAAAAACGAAAGAAAACCACTTCTTTAACAATTAAGGGAATGTTTCAAAGGGTTTCAAATAACAATACTGCTAAATGAATCTCTCATTGTAACGGTACAATTTATCGACCCCCTCTCACTTTATAAAATTCAAAATCATTGTATTGTTACTTTCGCAAAAATGTATAAAAATAAAAGAAATAAAACAGAATTCAATATATGACACATTATTTTAATTTATAAAGAGCTAATACAATTTACACAATTGCATGAAGCAAAAGAAATTATTTGTCCTTATTTTTATTTATTTTTTGAGCTAACTTTTATCAAAAGGCTATTTAATATATTTCTTCTCAGACTTCTGTTGGGTGAATGTTGCATCTCAGTGATGTACAGGTGGTAAATATGTTTTAATGTCTAATTTTCTGATGCCCCTGATGATGTGTTAAACTTGTTGTTAACTTTTAATGTGAATGATTTAATAATAATTTAATATTCTTTTTTCTCATTTATGCGTACTGAATTTATAAATAATTAAGTTATTAATTATTATAGTGTAATATTTTCATCATGTTCCATGTTCTGATGTTTTACTTCTTAAAACATCTTTTGCATATAAATTATGGTATAAATTTTTTGCTCGCGTATGATTTCAGTCTTTTTGCTTTTTTGCCAATCTCATCCCTGTTTTTTCAAAAAAATGTAAAAAATTATTAAATAAAGTACTATTTTCTCTTTAGATAAGTCTCAAACTTCATTTTAAATGAGAAATATGTGTCAGACTTGTTTATATTATGTATTATAGCAATTATCTTGTAATTGTAACGAAAACCCTTCAGAGCGGCCACCCCCTCTGAGCGGCCAATTTTTCTCGGAACGGAGGGGTGGCCGCTCAGAGAGGTTTCACTGTATAACATTCCGCTATTTTTTTTATTTTCTCCGCTGCGTTCTTGTTCGTTTTACTGACTTTCAGCTCATTTTTTTCTCTACATGTGTTAGTAGTATACGAGAAAGTTTAGGGGGGACCACTCCAGCTGGTTTCCAGGAGTATTTAACTCTCATGCAAGTTGCACTCTGCCCTTTTCTGATTTTACACCTCAGCGACGGCGCACAGTGGTTCAGATTGCTCATTAGGGTGGATCGAGAGTGTGGATAGAATAATCGGCGTAGGGTGCAAAAGTTGTCTTTTTTAAGTGTACTAGAATACATGCAAAATTTTTTTCAACTTCTTTTTCAAGATTTTTTTCAATTAATTTCTTCCGGTGGTCCAAGACACTTAAATATTTGCAAAAAAAAAAAAACGATTTTTATGCAAATCTTGAATTAAAAATAAAAAATGCTTTAACCCTCTCATACCGAGTGAGGCGGTCTAAAAATTTCCCCTTAACAATAAGAAAGGACGGTCTGGGGCGTTTGGCTTCTTTTGAGGGAAGGGGAGGTTCTAAGATCGCTTAAGAAATAAGCGCGGGAGGAGGTTCCAATCATCCTTTCCAACCGCAGCCCATTTCCGTGCGCCTTATGAGAAGGTTACAGCAGGGGGTAGGGTAATGGGGAAAATGACCACCTGTTGGGAGAGTCCAATTCATGTCGTTTCCTCCTAAAAACTCCTGATTTTAAAGGATCTAGAAGAAAAAAGTCGCCTCGAGATTAAAGAGTTAAAGAAACAATTTTGCAGGGAAAAACGTATAGGAGAGAATGGAAAATTATTTATTTTATGTTATTAAATGAACAAAATTATTTTTGTTTACATAATATTATTCAGAGAACCTCAACTGCCTTTCCTTCTCTTTTATATTTTACAATATAACACAATTCTACTTTATTTCGAAGGCAAAGATAAACTACTCCACTATCTCGAATTTTCCTAAAAAA
This sequence comes from Araneus ventricosus, assembly GCA_013235015.1. Classification (NCBI taxonomy): domain Eukaryota; kingdom Metazoa; phylum Arthropoda; class Arachnida; order Araneae; family Araneidae; genus Araneus; species Araneus ventricosus. Next base: position 13,938 of record BGPR01002921.1, read on the forward strand.
AACACACCGCTATAGGGGAAATTCAGGCAAAAGCTTTCTTTTATTTCTCACTCCTTTGTTTGAATAGATCAAAATCATAAAAATGAAAATTTTTAACTATTTTTGGCGCGCTTGGGCCACCAGAAGATATGAATGAATTTGAATAATAATAATAAAAAATAATATACCCAAAACAAAACTTTCTTACTCTGCTCTAAAGGGAATTTTGAAAACATTTTTTTTATAAATTTCCCAAAAATGACATTTTTAACTATTTTTTGGGCACTTGGGGCACCGGAAGATATAAATGGATTTCAATAAAAATATTTATATAAACTAATATACTTAAGACACAAGTTTCCCATTCCGCGCCAAAAGTAATTTCTCAAAAAAAAATTTCCTACACTTTTCGATCTACCCTGGCTGTCTCATCTGGCGCGCCCAAACCCAAAAGTCTTACATCATAAAATCACCTTCAATCATACTTCAAATAAATGCTTACATTCCAGATATGCTAAATCACCACAAAATCGGCATTAATTATTTGGTATTTCCCCCTATTACGTCATCAAAGTGAAAAGCCTCCCAATTGCTGTGTTCTACTCGGAGTGATTGTACGCGAACTCTCGTTAAAGAAAATTCATTTTAAGGGATTTATTTTTATCTGGTACATGTTTTTTCTGTCAATACGGAAGGATAAGGGAGTTCAATTCTGACATAAAACTAGCAATTTTCTATTATTTATTTGATTAGTTTCTTTCCGCCAAAATTATCTATTCAAGGATGCTTGTTGAATTACTGGGCTATTTATTGTTTCTCAGCAATTTTTAAAACTATTTTTAATCACATTTCTGAAGATTATATCACTTTCTAAATATTAATTTTTTGACCACTACAATATTTTCTCTGTGTATTCCTTTTATATAAGAAATTAGCAGTAAGCGCACGGCGTTGCCCGTGGAACCAGGACTTCACCAAAATGAAAATAAACGCCCACAATGACATGAAAAAGTTCTGTAAACAAAACAAAAGATACATATTACTGATTTCCTCGCTTATTTTTGTGCGCGACATTTTAATTGTAGAAAAACAATACAGAGTACGTTAATCCGAAGCAATATTAAAAAATTGCAGCGTGAAAATGATTATTATACAACAAGCAAAATATCCAAAAGTAATAATCTAATTGAAGGTTATGACGTCACCTGCGCTCTGTCCCGTCAGCCAATGAAATTGCCAGCAACGTTCCGGAGAAGCATCGCGGGAGGAAGCTCGCTAGAGGAAAAATATCGTTCAACTGACCAGAAAAAAATTAATTAAGAAAGACGGGAAAAGATATTTTAACCGTTCTTGTTTTAAATTCGACAGAACCGTTCCAGTTATAAGCTGAAAAAAATTGAAAATAATAGTATTATTAGAACGTCGGATTTAGCAAATTTAAAAACAAAAATAAAATTTCGATTGTAAAACTGACTATGTTTTTAAAATTTCTCACAATTCAGTAAATTATGTTTGAAGCTCAAAACAAATTTCGTTAGAAAGAAAATTGTTTGTTCTATCCGATGGTGTATGGATTGTTTTTCAACTATCATTAGAAAAGACACTACAGCCGTAAACGTGCCAAAAATGATCCAAAACAACGCAAAAGATTAAATAAAAATTTTCTAGATTGAATTTTAAAATTCCGGCTTCGAGGTGCGTTCAGTCACCTTTACGACTACCTGTGTGCCAAATTTCATGGCTGTGAGTGCGATAGATTCGTCTGGACATCGCACACACGCACGCACGCAAACATTGCCTTTTATAAGTATAGATAAAAAATGAATAAAACTAAAATATATTAAAGAACTTAAAATGCAAGCCCTTTTGAATATGCGTGATATTAGTAAAGCTAGTGATAAGAAAACGCAGATTCCTTCTAAAATGATGAAAGCACAAAGAAAGAAAAATAAAAAATAAAAAAACGAATAATTTTATCCTTCGGAAAATTATATGTCCGAATTTAGGAGGAAAACTTAGCTCCAAGATCTTTTTTCTTTTAGATACTTCGTAATCCTACGTTCGTTATATTCAGATCTACGTCATTTAGATCTGAAGAGCTGATACGGTAATGTGAGGTCAAGTTGAAATGACACCAATTTGGCGATTTCAAAAATAGTCGCTGGTTCGAGGTTACGGAATTTAATTCACGAGGAAAACAAATCTTGGAAAAAGAATATTATCGCCCTTCTAGGAGGACGCCATTTTTTTTTTTTTTTTTTTTTTCTTGACAGAATTGGATCGGCAATTTTTCTAGTCCTGATGGCAATTTCACTTAATTTTTAAACAGATTGAATCGAATTTTGGAATAAATATTTTTTTCAATTAGGGGATAACAGAGTTTGTTGCTAAAAATCCCTGAACCTCGTATCTCTCAGAGATACAATTCAAGAATTAAGAAAACAAAATTTTATTCTAAAACGCAATGTATATCGTTTTTTATCTCTCTATATAGTAAAACAAATAAAAATATCATAAAACATATCAATATAAAAATGGAAATCAATATAATTCAATGAAAGCGAAAAAACTAAGATAAACTCAGAGGGAATTAAATTAAACAAACAATGAATCCATTCTAGTCCATTTTATGAAGGGTTAAGGACTTTATTCAAATTGGATTTAAAATAATTGGAAAATTTTTCTGTAAGAAGCTTGCATTATGCCAAATATACCTCCGCTAAAGTTTCTCTTAGTCCGAAATTTCCCAACAAAAGACAAACGAGACAGGTGCTTAAACATTGTATTAATTTTACTGTCTAAATTTTATTGTTTAAATTTAGTTATTTTGTTGGTTTTTTTTATAAAGTTTAAGTTAAATTTATTGTTTTTTAAATTTATTCTACTTTTTCTAGTTGATTGTTTTTAAGCTCAATATAAAAATGATATTTTTTAAATGAAAAAAATGGTCTACATTATATAAATAACTTTATAAGCGTAAAACCAAACGTTTGCTAAACGTCGAAACATTGCGATAGAAAGTGATTTAAGCAAGAATATTTAAGGTAGTTGGAACAAATCTTTGGATAGTGTCGCATATTTCCCATCCACATTTACGCGGCAATTTTTAAATAAGAAATATTTACAATTTTTTTAATAATAACATTTTCACTTTTAAAAACTTGTGAACAGAACACGTTTTGTTACAAGTTTTAAAATACTTATTTTTAAATTTTTAGGGCTTTAAATTAATCAGCCATCTTAAATTATATTCTTAAACATTACTTCTTACCTTGTCTAGGTATTTTTCTACTCTTTCTACTTGTTTTCTACCACTTAATAATTTTCCTTTCGGATCTTGCTTAATTCAGTAGAATCAATTCATGCCCAAATGATTCAAATCAAATGCTGCAGGACAATTTTATTTCAGAATTCATTGCGCATCCTGCAGGAGGAAAAAGAATGTGACGCCACAATCAGACCCGCAGAGAGGGAGGGGCAAATTTAACGTGCCCAGGGTCCAGATTGGGTAAGGAAATATATATTTTTCCGATTTTCAAAAGTATTTTATTTTTATACATGGAAAATGGGACCAGGTATGACTTGAACTATAATTTTACGTTTATATAGGGAAGAGTGGGGTAAAACCGGGTACCCTTGATTCTGACAATATTAGTTCTTTCTAGGTGGCAGATACCGAATTACACTCTACTAATCAAGAAAAAGGAACAGTCATAGTGGCGTGTTGCAGCTGTTAAATGCACTGCATCTGTGAAGGTTTACTTGTTTTAAGACGTCAACTCTCTAACGATCGTTTGATTTTAAATTGACCTTACTTAAAAATCATTACAGTTATAAAAACTATATTTAGTCCAGCTTCTTATACGTTTATTAAGGATTCATACCCTATCAAACAATAAGGATTTACTCCAATAATTGCATGTTTCTATATCGTTTTTTATAACCTCTGAACCTGTTACTCCAATTGGCGTAAGACCGGGACTGTCAGTATAGATTATTCCTCCGATCAAGACGATAAAAACACATCAGACGTTAATTGTATATATTTTAATGATGTATTTTCTAATTTAAATAAAGAAGAAGAGCCAATGTGAAAACTGTCTTAGCTGTACCCACGAAAACTGCAGTGGCGCGGAGGAAGAAGGCAACTGCTTTACGTGAGAATTCTGTAACTAATATTCTTAAAATGTCATATAAAATAAAAATGATTGCGATTTTTCCATTGAAAATCGAGTTTCTTAATTTCCCATGACGTTAACATGTATACCCGGTTTTACCCCACTAGGGTAGTTTGACTTTTTGTATAAAAAAATCATTGATACAAAAAGTAATGAAACTGTGACTTTTCTGGAACGATAGATTATACTCCGATAAACAATGAATATTTTAATATAATTTGACAAGCTCTCAGTCGAAAATTTTAGCTCCAACAGGCGTTCGAACCTTAGCTACCCGGTTTTACCCCGCTTTCCCCTACACTGGATATAAAACTCACTCATTCTCATTGTATTAATCTAAATTACAGAAAGTGGCTAGAAGTTACTTTGGCAATAATAGGTGACGTGGACGGGCAATCGGGAGAAAGACTTCCCTCCTCTGATACGAGCAATCGGGAGAAAGACTTCCCTCCTCTGATTAGTCACCGCAATAATAATTCGCAAGAGGACAGGGCAACGGGGGACGGCCAGATTTCACGTGGCGATCCGCAGTGATGACATCGTACCTCTTAATTGCTCAATCAAAAGTCAAGTACAGTTGAACCTCTGAAATCCGAACTAATTAGGGATGACCTCTGCTCGGATTCCGGGATATACGAATTATCCGGTAAATTACTCTTGATATAGGGGAGAGTGAGGTAAAACCGTGTACCCTTGATTCTGGCAATATTAGTTCTTCTTCCTAGGGGACAGATACTGAATTACTCTCTACTAGACAAGAAAAGTGGCGTGTAGTGGCGCATTACAGCTGTTGAGTTCACTGCGTCTGTGAAGGTTTATTTGTATCAAGCCGTCAACTCTCTAATGTTCGTTTGATTTTAAACTATCCTCACTTAATAATCATTATAGTTATAAAAACTAGATATAGTCCAGCTTATTATCCGTTTGCTAAGGATTCATACCCTGCCAAACAATAAGGATTTAGTAAAATTTTTGGGCGGTTCTATTTTGTTTTTATAACCTTTGTACTCGGGGTAAAACCGGGTACTCCAAGTGGCGTAAGACCGGGTCAGTCAGTATTGATTATTCCTCTTATGAAGACGATAAAAATACATCACACGGGGACTGTTTTTATTTTAATGATGTATTTTCTAATTTAAATAAATGGGAAGGGTTAATCGAATGTAGAAAACTATCTTATCTGGGCGCACGAAAGTTGCAGTGGCGCGGAGGAAGAAGAGAATTGCATTACATGCGAATTTTGTTACTAATATTCTTCAATAGTCATTTAAAATAAAAACGCCCGATACTTTTCCACTGAAAATCCAGTTTTCCTAATTTCCCATAAAGTTAACATTTGTACCCGATTTTACTCTACTAGTGGGGCAAAACCGGGTGGTATGACTTTTTTACGAAAAATATCGTTGGTAAAAAAATGTAGTAAAGCTATGACTCTTCCTGAAAGATATATTGTACTCCGATAAACAAGGAATATTTTAGTAAAATGTAGCTAGCTCTGTGTCGAATAGTTTAGCTCCAATAGGCCGTCGAGTCTTAGGCATCAATTTTGGCGCACTTTCCTCTGCCAAACTCAGTAGAGTATAGACTTCGGGTACTCTGTAGAAAGAGCAAGGAAAGAGGTAACTGCGATTTGCATCAATCAAGCAGGTTTAGTTCCTTACGTCAAAAGAAGAGAACCGATTTTATTTCTACTCATTAACCCTTTCTCGCTCATTGGTTTCGCAGCGAAACCACACAGTGAGCATTTTTTTACTGCGCATGGGCGAAACTTAGCCTCATTTTTCTTTCATTACTTAAGAGCCAGATAATATTGGCCAACTCATATAAAAATTCCGGTTCAATACCGTGAGTATTCACAAAGGTACCGGCATTGCAAGAACTAAATTGTTTTTGATCTCTAAGAGAAACCAAACATTGAGCATTTTTTTACTGCGCATGGGCGAAACTTAGCGTAATTTTTCTTTCATTACTTAAGAGCCAGATAATATTGGCCAACTTACATAAAAATTCCGGTTCAATACCTTGAGTATTCACAAAGGTATCGGCATTGCAAGAGCTAAATTGTTTTTGATCTCTAAGAGAAACAAAATATTGAGGGTTCATGCATAAATTGATATTTTTTAAAATTGAGTTTTCGAAAGTAATATTGAATTTTACGAAGTTTCAATATCCTGAATACTCAAGTATACTTATAAATTAAATACATAATTTCAATTGAATTTCGATGATAACTTATTCGGAAGGGAGGAATAACTCGTTACCGTTCATTGGTTTCACTGTGAAACCACAAACTTCTGGAAAACAAAAAAATTCTAATTTTTTTCCCTTTACATATTTATGATCAGCTACATGTGTAATACCCATTTTTGAAATAAATTTAGTAGTTTTTAAAACGAAACATGTAGTGAACTTCAAAGGATTAAGGCGCTGTTTGCATTCTTAAATACCAATTCAAATGTTTCTTTTCAGTTAGGAATAAACATTAGTTTTGCTTCTGGTTCCAATTCAAATGTTTCTTTTCAGTTAGGAATAAACATTAGCTTTGTTTCTGTTTCCAATTCAAATGTTTCTTTTCAGTTAGGAATAAACATTAGTTTTGTGTCTGATTCCAATTCAAATGTTTCTTTTCAGTTAGGAATAAACATTGGTTTTGTTTCTGGTTCCAATTCAAGTGTTTCTTTTCAGTTAGGTATAAACATTAGCTTTGTTTCTGGTTCCTAATTGTTAATTTTCCTTCATTTTGTAACAAAAATGCTTCAGAAAATTAAGAAAAGATGTTCAGATTATCCGTAATTTCGGATTCCCGAGGCTCTACTCTACCACTATGGTCTTTGGTCATTGAGTCACTTTATTTAATGTTTGTAAGTATCTGTTTTTATAAGTTGGGAGCCCTCTCGGGTGTGGGAGTGGAAGTCCCGCATTCTCGACCGGAAATTGTTTTTAGGTTAATCCTGGACTTAAAAATAATTTGTAGTGTCCTAAATTTTATTAGGTATTCACCCTTGGGGAATCCCAATTGATTCCTTTGTTTTTATCTTTTTTATTTTTAAAATTAGATCATTCTATTCTTGTGTTCTTGTTATTGCTTGACTGGCGTGGAATTTTGGGGATTTTATTGTTTTCTGAACTAGTGAAGGAACACTGTTTTTAATGCCTCTTTCATAGGAGTTTTAGTGATGCCTTACAAAACTTTTTATTGCCTTTTTCTTTTTACTGGTGTATTATGCTGAGCTTGCAGTTGTATCTTACTGCTCTGGGGGCTCTTCTTTTTAAGTATTTTGAATATTTTTACGTTTTTCGTCGATGTTAAAACACTGTATGTAACCCTTTTTTTTGTTCAATAAATTTTACGCACACTCATCCAAACATGCAAACCGGAGATTTTTATCTCTGGAGTCAGGGGTGTGTCGTAGTGTAAGGTAAAATGTAAAGTAAAGACCTGATGATTAAAAGCAAACAAAATGGAATTAATTTATGGTCCTCTTCAGGTGCACTATCTATTCGGTGGCGTATTTGGTTGGTTGGGGTTGTTTTGTTTTGTTTGTGTGTGTTTTAGTTTGCTTACGTTATTTTTTTGTTGCCCCTTTTTTGCGGTGTTTGTAATGCTTCTCTGCTGTGTTTGTGATGTTTTTGTGTCTGTCGTGTCACATTGCCTTATTTGTATATCTTTTATATTTCCCCACTGGCCTGCTCCAGGCCTTACACCCTTTCGGGTAAGTACTTATTTGTATTTCTTTTATATTTCCCCACTGGCCTGCTCCGGGCCTTACACGCTTTCGGGTAGGTACTTATCTGCATTTCTTTTATATTTCCCCACTGGCTTGCTCCAGGCCTTACACCCTTTCGGATATGTACTTATTTGAATTTCTTTTATATTTCCCCACTAGCCTGCTCTAGGCCTTACACCCTTTCGGGTAGGTACTTATTTGAATTTCTTTTATATTTCCACACTGGCCTGCTCCAGGCCTTACACCCTTTCGGTAGGTACTTATTTCAATTTCTTTTATATTTCCCCACTGGTCTCCTCCAGGCCTTACACTCTTTCTGGTAGGCCGGACCGGTGTGGGTTTTAAATTTAAAAAATGCAGTCCGTTTTGACTCTTGGGGGCCCTGGTTGCAGCACAGCGTAAGGCAAAATAAGTTGATTGCTGGAAAACCGGAAAAGTTACGATTCTCATGTGTTTCTAACGTTACATGAATTGATACAATTAAACAACCAATTCTCATTAAACCTTCCTATGTTATTTTTCCCCTTCAATGCAATATATTTTACATAAGAATTAATTTATCATAAACTGACAAATCGTGAAAAGTCTATTTCTCTGAATTTATAAATAATTGTCCATTTTTGTGAAATTTGAAATGATGCACCTTTGCGCACAGAGTTGTCAGTAATTGGTTATACAGAATAATTTCATTTAAATTAAAAATTAGATAAAAAAGTTACAAAATAAAAGAATTTCTTTTCACGGATTGTTTTAAAAACCTTAAATTCTATGAAATTTATTTATAAAATAAGGCGTAGATTGTTTACTATAATATAGTGAAAATTAGCACGCCGAGAAATTCAATTAATCAGCCTAGCTTAACCACCTGTCAAACAGCGACAGAAAAGTTATACATCTTCCCTCTCCAATTTATATTCGTTTTGAAGAAACGTTTTCAATCATTTTTGGATGTTTTATGTTTGCTTTGTTTATAGTTTTGAAAATTGTTGTAAAATAATTGAACTGTGAAAAATATGTGACATATTCTTATTGCTATTTATTTCGGGCTCATTTCAAAATATAAAATGCTTTAAGGAATTGCATTGAATTCCATTGCAAAAAGAAAAAAAAATTGTATGAATAATTTTCTTAGTGACATTTTAATTTATTTTACTTTTATACTTTATTATGCAGTTTAATCTCTTATTTATTCTTAACCAATGATTATAAATCCTCATAATATCACGTTTTCAGTGAGAAGAAATCCAACATACTACTTGAACAATAATTAAATATCAAATTTTCTATCATAACTGGGAACTGGTACGAATTTTCTATCTGAATCTATCCGGGCATGTAACTCAGTACGTGTGTGCGTATGAATTTTGATGTGCCTAGGGGACCTTGGTATCCTTGCACAGGACCTGTTAGAATCATATGGAAATGCCAATTTTTCGAAATTTAAGAGTCACCTAATGTTAAAACCAGTTATGGAATCTATATATATATATATAATGGTATTTTTTATCTGTAAATAAATAATATGAATAACAGAAAAACATAAATTTAAATTAAAAAGAAAAATATATAAAAGAAACAGAAGAAGTAAACAATAATAATAATGATAACAAAAACTGATTAAATTTTGTTGATGCAATCACTGAAGGCTGCTGCATTGGGCGCGCAAAAAGGTGTATTGTTATTATTATTATTATTGTTTACTTCTTCTGTTTCTTTTATATATTTTTCTTTTTAATTTAAACTAGAGGTCGCCCAGCGGTCGAAATTCGACCGTAATTCATTAAATTTTTAAGTTTGAACGTTAACTTTGTCAAAGAGTATACCTCTATAATCATTGCATATAATTGTTTTGAATTTTGTTCTATTACGTCAGCTGGGAGCGTGTACAAATGCGTCATTATGCATTAATTTTCGAATTATTTGAAAAACACGAAAGATAGGAGAAATGAGGTATAGCTTGGCTAAGTCATATTTAGAAAACAATACAGCATTTTTTGACATTTCCTTGGGTTTTTTTTATTGCTATATTAGCCAGGTTTCGCCAAGGCTACACATTTAATTTGCCTATCTTTCTCAAATTATATAAATTTAAATAAAATATTATTACAAAAAATGAAGTAAAGAATACGTGCTTCGTATTTTTTATATGTTTTTTCTTGAAACAAAAAAAAAACAGGGCGGTTAAAAAAATAAATGTTGTCCGACTGTTGTACCACAGACTTTTATGTGTTTGACATTCAGTATGAACGTAAACAATGAATGTTTTATTTTATTTAATTTAATGTATTAGTAATACTTACTATATATAAATTCCTTAGAGGCAATCTCTACTCTGTGCGACTGTTTGACCACAGACTAATATGTGTTTGACATTGACAGATTTAAATCATCCGTATTTTGTATTTCACTCCAAAATGTTTTTTTTTATAAATAATCTAAATAAACTCCCTCTTGGAGTGCATTTCACTACGGGGGGGATTAAATCAATTACAAATCATCCACTCCGCATTCACTCCGCTAATTTTTTACGGTGTATGAACGTAAACAATTAAAGTTTTATTTTATTTAATTTAATGCATTTGTAACGAATCTTATACATAAATTTTATCTTTCTGCACTCCTTCTGCATATGAACTTTAACTATGCCAAATCTCACACTCCTCCGTGCGCGCAATGGGCATTAAAAGGGGTACAAAGTTTTTTTCTTCACGTATTAATATATAGATTTATGTTTTCCTATTATTTGTCTTTCATTTCATTAGAAGTAGCTGCATATGCGCCTTTCTATTTAATGCAAAAATAGTTTTTATTTTATTTTAAATTCAATTAATATTTAAATAAATTTTGCTAAATTTTATCAATTGTAACTGTTAAATAGTATGAAGAAACAAATAAAATATATATTTGTTTAGAAATTTCTTTCTCATTAATCCGTTTTGTGCACTATAAGTGTTAAGATATCCTACGTAAATTTTGATTTAATTTATTCATTTAATAGATTTGTCTCAAATTTTGAAATAACTTCTTGATGAATTCAAAAATTTCATTTTTCATAATAGTAAACAATTCTCTTAAATTAAAAATATAGTAATGGGCAATTAAGCAATATAAATTTATCTTTAAATTGTAGATTTATGATCTACTTCAAAAATTTCCAGGATATTTAGAGCGATCGAAAAATAAGTAGATGATGAAAAAAAAGCAACCTTTTTGTTCAAAAATACTTTATTTCCGAATATATATAAAACATGTTTGCAAACCAGAAAACAAACATTAAAGCAAAATCAATTTTCTATTAAACAAAACTAATATATATATTATATATATTTCGAAATACATTATTTAAATTAACTGCATGTCGTTATCAATGTATACTAAACATTTTACTAATACTATCGAAAATTATACACTTCTTTGCAGTTTCGTGTACAAATTTGGCAAATATTACATGTTTCATCTTAAAATGTGAACGAAAATAATACTAATACTCTATACAATTTTATGCTGTGCTTGAAATAGGCATGCATAATTAATGAGTTTATCAAAAACATTTGTGTTTTTTCCAAAAATGTATGGATCAAAATGAAAATTGTATTATTTAAAATTATTAAATATGTCCTATATGTAAATAGCGAAAGATAGAGTGTAATTTAAATATAATATTTTATTAACGATTGAAAATCGTAAAACCTGACAGCTACAAAATAACAAATATTTCAATCCAATTTTAGTTACTGTCATGTTTTGGTAAAAAGGTAAAGAATTGTTTAAATAAATATATATTTCATCAATTACTTTAAGTAAAAGCATTCGGATAAGAAAAACTATACAGTAAAAAATAAAATGAAATTAAGAAAGCGATCATATATTTCTCGTCTCGAGTGACCTGGATTACATATTGTGCAAGTTTAAGTAATAGAAAATACAAATTTCTTCCATTTTAAATTTTTTTCTTATATGCAATGGAATCATTTGATTGTAATCAAATAATGTTTTGAAATTCACTGAAAACCATCCACTTTCCCCGAAATTTAATGTGATCTTTATGTTATTTCTTGCAATGAATATTTTTAAATTTTCAGAGTACTCAATATGTATATTAAACGAATTACTGTCTATTTTGCATTTTTTTATTATTCATATGTTAATTAATTCTATTTAGCATATGTTAATTAATTCGTGAAATATTAACTCATTTATCTGATAATTAGAACCTATAAAATGTAATCAATTTATAAAGTATGTGTTTTCAGGGGAATATTAAAACTTGTTTCCATTTGCTTTCTAGCCAGTGTAATCCCCGAGAGAAACGATATTGTATACAATTCAAAATTCCTTAGCAAAGAAAGCAGCTTGACAGAATACAAACTGAACAATATAACCATAATGGATAAGCAAATTTCATAAACTAACTAGTTAGTAAATGATACCAACTCATAAAGCCCTAAAAATGTATGATATGTTTTAAATTTTGTATAATGAATAAGGTTAGACATTCAAGGATTTTAGTTTTTCCCATGTTTTGAAGACGTTCCTTTGTTTGAATAATCCGGTTTCTTTTGTTTTATGTTTCTGGATGATGAATTGTAAAGAGTTTCTAACAGTTTTTTAGCATTTGATTCTTGTCCCAGAAGTTCTGATATATCTTTAGAGGACGAATCAAAAGCGTATTCCGAAGTTATATCTTCAGTATTAGAATTATCATTTAGATTAGAATCTTTTTCTGACACTAAGACCAACACAAGAGCTTTGGGCGATGAAGATTTAGAACGATGATGTGAATTTTTATGCTTATTAAAATCTCTCTTCAAATTCGAAGTTTCTGCAGACGATACCTGAAATTCCGTTGACTTAATGTTTCCATTCTTATATTGGTTTATTACTTCTACTCGTGAGTTACCATATGATTTATGAGGTTTCTCAACATGAGTTGGAGAAATAGATTCAGAATTCTGATTTTCTTTCATAAATTTCAAGGAATGCTCATTCTGATTTTCTTTTGTGAATTTGAAAGAATGTTTATTTGTATCTCCATTGGAATTATGATTCATGTATTCAGGATGCGATGATTGAAACTGGCGGATATTTCTTTCGTTTTCAGCATTCTTACCATCTTGGAGCTCAACAGGCGTTTCATGAGTTTCCCCGTTTGTATATTTAATAGGTAAATCATAGTTAGATGCATACTGAATTGGAAGATTTACGAATGTATCTGTTTGTTCTTCACTGGATTCCCTGCTCATTCCAGCATGTTGATGAAACATTCCAAAATTAACTGGTCTAATCATTCCTTCATTATGATTGATATTTTCAGGTTTACCGGAATTAGAATTGGCATGATTGTATGTTGGGTAGAGATTTTCTGGACGACTGTTGTATGAATCGAAGGCTGAAGAAAAATGGCTGTTGCCTTCAGGTAAATTTGAGGTCCTAATGTCAGCAGAAGGGTTATTCTTTGAGGCACTGTAATCAGAGTTTATATATGAAATTTCTTCTTTCTTGGAATTTGATACATCATCTCGCTGAGGAGCTTTATTCCCAGTTTCTTCGTTAGATGAACGAAAGAAGTTTCTAGAATTTTCTTCTGATGGATCTGTATTTTGATACATAAATAATTTCTTAACGGGATCGTAAGCAGAATTAAGTTTGTCTAAAACTATGTTGTAGCCTCTACCTGAATTACCATTATTTTGCACAGTGTACTTATCATCAAGAGGGAATATGACGTAGCCACTGTTTTGAAAAATGTTTTTGTTTGTAGGCATCCTGAATAAGAACTTTTCATTTTGTTCTTCTTGAACATTTTGATTAGGAGAATGCCCATATTCTCCAGAGTTAGATGGCATCACTTCCTGTCCTTTAGTAGTAAACATTTCTTGATATCCATTTGGTGAATTCGGCCGTAATTCAGGCATTGGGGTAACTTGAAAGTTATTGACCATCTCTGTACGAGATGTTCTACCATCATTGTTTACAACATGAAATTGGTCTATTTTCATTTGCTGGTTTGGCGAAGGGTGAGTTCGACTGCTGTCCATTACGTTTTTGTCGTTGTTTGGTACAAAATAATCATAATTTTGATTTTGCATTCGAATTTCTTGATTTAAGTTTTGATTTACATAACTGATTATTTTATCTGCCTCGGAAGGTTTGCGCACATTGTTTGAATGGGGAGTTGTATGATAAGTATCTGTCTGTAGAAATGTTTCACTACTAGAGTGGGGTAAAGTGTGAGAGTGGTTTTCCTTATTTGTTGGAAAGGTGACATTCTGAAAAGTTAATTGTCTATGAAGAATGGAAGTGATACTGTTTGATGAATGATTCTGTTGGTATGCATGACCTTCTGGCTGTATGTGGGATGTTTGGACTTGCTGTCCTTCGTTTATATGAGTATCACCATAACTTTTAATTGAGGATTCATTTCCGAAATCCGAATCTATTCCAGATTTAGTACCAAAAGAATGGTAACGGTTTGACTGTTGAAGAGGAAGATGTTTTGATCTAGAGTGGACATGGAGTGGAGGTTCGTGATTCCCATGTAATTGAGAATTCTGTTGATTTTCATGAGAACTTTTAGTGTAAGTGCTGAACTCTGGATTATACTGTTCTTGTTTATAATTTGGAACGATCGCTTTACTTTCAAAATGTTGAATTTTGCTTCTGTCCATGGGTTTCCACTCACGAGTGCGAGAATAATGGCCTGCTTGAGGAATACTGTACTGTAAAGTATTGCCATCTGTAGCCGGATTTCTATAAATGACTTTCTTTGAAGCAACTGGCGGATTTGGGGCTTGATTAGTTAACGAAAATTTATTCGAAAAGACAGTTTGCTCTTTAGAGACGTCGATTTGTACAGGTGTATAGTACCTAAAGTTATCTTCTTGAAGGTTGGTTTGATTATTATTGTATTTATAGCTGTTATCTAAACCTTTGTCTTTTATCTTGGAATTCGAATTAGCTCTTTCCTTTGGCAGGCCATTTTGCCCTTTTTGAATGGTTATAAGTACTACAGGAACTTTTCGCATTCGTTTTGATTGCACATTTCCAAAACGTAAATCAGAATCATGCGCTGCATTTTTCTGTTGGGCAACAGTTACGTTTTCATGTGGACCTTTGCCCGATGAATATACCACACGATCATTCCAATTATCATTTCCAGCAAAGTTTACTTGAGCTTGCGTTTTCTGATATGAACTTTCAGGAAGATTTTTCACAGATTCTTCCAGGTTTTCAACCTGAGAAAGTGACGAATCTTCGGTTGAATCATATTGCTGGCCTTGCACATTTTGTGCAAAAGACAGGCTTGCTTTTCTTACATCACTGAATGTGTCCGAATGTACAGCCTGAGAATCCGGTTTGTAAGAAAAGTCGGTACTTCCTGAAACGTAAGTTGTATCTCCTTGCGCATATATTTCTCGTGGTGATGTTTGGATATTCGGGGTTGATGTTTGATGAACACCGGAACCTCTGTAGAATAAACTCGTTTTTGGACTGTTCTCATGTTCTTGAGGCACTTGTACTTGTTGGAAAGCTTGAGGATTAAATGCTTCTGTTTTCTGTGCTTGCGTTTCAGCACAATGGAATTTTACTAGAATTATGCCTAGTAGAACGACAGTTTTGGTAAGAACCTAAAACGAAACGAAACGAAATGATCAGATAATTACAATTTGCGACATTTTAAATGTTACTGTTCTGAAAAAAATTTAGAATAAAATATTTTAGACAAATATACACCGAAAGAAATCAAAGTTAAGGGGACATACGACTGTTAAACCTCGAAAATTTTCGATTTTATGAAAAAAATATATATTATTCCCCTGTCTTTTCTGAATAATTTAAAACAATCCGCATTAAAAATTTTAAAATTTCCATAATTATGAAAGTTATGAATGAAAATGTATCAGCTATTCAAGGTAAACATTGAATATAGCCATAACTTTAAAGCTCTCTATCTCAAAATCAATTTTTTCTATATTCCGCTCACGATATCTCAAGAACTATTGAATATTTTTACATAAAATTTTTACTGAATATGTATTGTGCTATGTTCTACAAATTGAACCACATTTTTGAACATATTTCCTCCAAAGAAATTTTTGGAGGGTTAGAAAAGTTAAAATTTTAACAATTTTTAACATTTTTATTTTAAATTGGTATATAAAATAGAAATTAAATTTAAATGTTAATAAATTGAGGTTCAGTTTCTTAAACAGACTGTTTGGATTACGGAGATACCCAAAATATTGTGTTTAGACAAATATTTTATTCGTAATCATGTGCGCAAGGTAACTATCTCATTTTTCTTCAAAAATTATACCCAAATTTATTACTCTCTCAAAAAATACATACCAATATAAGTGTATGAAAATGTGTGTACTATAAGAGGAAGAAAAGATATTTTTCTAGAAATAAATTGAGTTCCATGAATTGTACCATTTCAGAGATATAATGTATCGAATTTGACAGTTTCCGCCATTTTTTCGAGGTTTAATAATCGTATGTCCCCTTAAGTGGGAAATCAAATATATGAGTTCAGAATTTCTATCAGCATATACCAGATATGAATATTCTAAAGGAAACAACAGTTTATACATGAAGTTTATGATAAATTTAAAATGGTGTAATTATAATGAATAACTATTTATATAAGTTTCAAACTTTGCTTACATTTTTATGACACACAATGAATTTTCATCACATTTGAAAGAATTACATTTGAATTTTCAGAAATAAAAAAAATCTAATTGACGGTTTGAAATTTATTAAAGAATATAATCCCCTTATGCAATTTTCCTGGTATGTCAACGGAAACTTATTGCGAATAAGAAAAAATATCTTTCTTCAATTTCAATAAAAGTTAGAAGAAAGAATTAAATACAAAGCGTAAAATTAAGAATAAAAAAATTAAATTAAATTTAAACGTTAATAAATTGAGGTTCAGTTTCTTAAACAGACTGGATTACTTGGAAACACTTGGATTACTTAGATACCCAAAATATTGTGTTTAGACAAATATTTTATCCGTAATCATGTAATCCGTAATGTAAAATTAAGAATAAAAAAACTAAAGGAAAAAATTGAAAAGAAAATTCCAATTTTTCATTCGAGTTCAAAAAGTTACAAGTTCCCATAAAAATATTCTTTCTCTCTTATTTAATGAATTCTAAAACATTATTCATGTAAAAAACTAACAGTATTGATAAAAATAATATTGCCAAAGGCATTATATCCTTTGTGATTAGCCGATGTTTTTTCAGCTTATGTGTTTTGAATTGAACCATTGACATCTCACTTTCTGTTCGTTATTCTCAATGCATATTTTTATTCTTGTTTGAAAAGGGGTATTAAAACCCTTCACACGCCCGTGATGATATCTTCTCCTTCCTAGCCCATTCATTTTAAAATAAATAATGAAACGTCTTATTAATTTCTCAGTTTTCATCACCTTCTAACTGACCTGAATCGTGCACCCAAAGCATTCTTCTCCTGCGATGCTTTGTTTGCACCGATATCAGGTTAATGAATCTGAATTGAAAGAGAAACAATTCTCACAGAAATTGCGTCACGCAGGTGCAAACTGTTGCCATTTTTTCAACTCTAATGGTTCTTTCAAAAGAAGAGGAAACAATGATGTAGTATGCTGACTAATTTCCATATGTTTTATTTTGGGTAATAGTTGTGTAAAAACTGAAAAGCTAGAGAAAACAAAAATGTTTTCTTTTATTTTCGGAACGATTATTATTTTTGAGTTCTTTTCTTTTGAGATCTTTCTTTAGTAAATGGTTCCAGTTTTTATGGAAATGTCATTTTGTGTTCCACATAGAGTTAATTCTAGGTATTTGACTTCTTACATTTTGAAAGTTTTCTTCCTATAACAATTTTTTAATCTCTTCCTCACAGCTGGTACAGGTATTTTACAAGCAAAATTGTTTTCCCAGAAAACGGGCTGGTATAAATGCTGTACCAATCGATATTCAAGAGAAATACGGGCTTACTTTTATCATTTCACTCGCCGCAAGTTCAGAACTGCCAATTCTCTAAATAAAACTCGTTCAATTTTCTACTGGCAAACTCGTTAAAATATTCTAAACCCCTTGGGTGAGTGAATCGACGTGGGTTTAAAAAAATACTCTAATCGCTTTGTTGACGATTTTATTGCATAAAGCAATAATAGTTCATGCTATTAAATTAAAAAAAGATTAACTAGAGTTAATTGGTTAAAAAGTTAGAATTCCCCTTCCCAATTTTTACCATACCTACTATATTGTTAACCTAATAAATCACTATTAATGAATCAATCTGAAGAGAAGTCATAAAAGCAGTAATAAAACTTATTCTAATGCCTTCCATCTCCTCTCTTAATCTCTTCTCTGAAATTTCTTCTCTTTTGTGGTTTTGGAGAAGAAATTATTTTGTCCAACTATACAATCTACATAATCTATTCTCTTCCCCCGATAGCAATCCTCCGCGTCTGAGTCCTAGAAAGCTCTGGTTTGAAATTCTATAATTCTGGTTACTTTACACTTGAAATATGTCACATGATTATTAATTGATAATTTGACAATATAAGCACAATTAACCTTTAATTTAATATATTTTGTTATGATTGTTAAACACGGTAAAACTATTAACGGTAACTTCTGATTGATCGGACATGAGCATAAAGTTTTGCAACGAATATTTCAATGCTAGAATTGTAGAAATGAATATTTCTTTGATAGATAGAACGCATTATAAGTTAATAACACATCACAATGAGTGAATGTTCAACTTAAGTGACCAAATATTCTGAAATAACCGGAATAGTCCAAAATTTCGACTTCTTGTCCAGGATTGAAAACCCACATCGAATTTGAAATCAATTCGATTTAAATGTACAGGATTGTTTCGATTTTAATGTGCAAGCAAATATCTCATACTAAATAAGATTAAAAAGATTTAATTCTTATCCCTTTACGCCCAGGTGATGTCAAATGGCCTCACAGGAGTATTCTGATTTTAATATAATCAACAGATGCCATTACTTGCACTCATATTTATTGCAAGGAGGCAACTCCATTCATGTTCCTGCATGGTAACATGATCTGAATACAACAAAATAATTTTAACTCATTAATGTGGATAATATTGATTAATCTGGACGAAATGAATAAATTTAAATATGAAGTATTTCTAAACTTTTTCCTATATTTATTTATTATTATTATTTTTTAATTAACAAATGATAATTTGGGCCGGAAAGGGTTAAAAAGTAAAGCAAAAGAGAATCCTCTTTGACTAATTTTCTTTATGTAGACTATGCCCACCCTAATTTGTCAAGCGGAAGAAAGTGAAGTTTAATTGTTCTCCTGAAGTGACGGTCATCCCGGATAATCCGGCACAGATCCGATTTCTTTGTCTTGGAGTGAAACACTTTCCTGGATTCAAATAAAATGGACCGAATTATGTTCTTTTCTACTTGAAAATAAATTAAAAGAAGATTAACTAGATTTAAGTCTAAAAAATTAACTTCTGAAGAATTTTTCTTCCCGATATAAAAAACCTTTGTGATATATAGCATAAAACACCTTTGTGATATATAGCATAAGATCACTTTACAATGAGCAATATTTGATAAGACACCTTTGCGATATATAGCATAAGATCACTTTACAATGAGCAATATTTGATAAAACACCTTTGTGATATATAGCATAAGATCACTTTACAATGAGCAATATTGATGAAGCAGCTTGAAGGGGAAACTGTAAAAATGAACGAAAAATATATTATGTGTACTTCTCTACTTATTTCATCTTCTTTCTTTAATTTTTTGATAGTTTACTGCTTCATTGTTTCGGAATTTTATTTAATGTATTTATGTTTTGCATATTACCTATTACTACCCAATAGCGTCCCGTATTTAGTGCCTGGGTTCTAAAGCGCCTCAGAATAAGTTGAGAATATCTGGTTACTTTAGGTAAACGCACACAATCCGTTCAAAAATAATGCTCGTAAGCCAAATTATTTGCTAACCAACTAATTAATTTATGAATGCTGATTTACTAATGATATATCATAGATTTTTTATGCATTTCATTAATTCATTACCATCATTTCTTCTTCTGTTTATTTGTGGCAAAAAGTGTTCGTTAATCGAATACACGTCTTATTTCTTTTCCGATAAATTTCCTTTTAAATTTTCCATAAAATGCTTTTCAGCCGTAATCCTCACTTTTTTCTAAAAATTATCGTTCTATATCAATGGTTCCCAAAGTTTTCTCTCCGACGCCCTTGTGAGCCTCGACTTCCTCACGATATTATAGAATTTTAATTCTATTCTCAGAGAATTTTAATCTATTTGCTACTTCTTATTTATGCGAATTTGGGTTATCGGCACTCGCTATCATAAAATCAAAGTATCGTGCAAAAATCAATACGGAAAAGAAAATTAGGGTAGCTGCGTCCAATTTATTTCCACGATTTGAGGATATATGCAATGGCCAACAAGCTCATCCATTTCGCTGATTATTATATTTATTAAAGTCTCTTCAACAAAGTTTTAAATTACCTCAAATGGGTTTTATTTATTTTTAGCTAACCCATGCAAAAATGTAATAACTATTTTGCGAAAAAACAGAAAAATCTGGATTCAACAAGAGCGCCGCGAATCGAAAGCGTTTCGGAATCACTTTACTATATAAAACAAAACATAGATAAAGGAGCAATGCATCCGCTAACTGACAACATTTAAAGAATTGTCTATGCAACAAAAGAAGTTAAAATCAAAAATGCGCAGCTCAAGTTTAAAAACAACAACAAGATTGAACTAAACATTATTCTTTTTTCGAGCTTCACCATCCTAATAATCATTCTTTTATTTTTCCGTCTTCATTTGCATACGTCATGTTGTATTTTTAACTAACCCATACAAAAATTATTGACTATTTTGCAAAAAGGTAGAAAAATCTTCATTCAACAAGAGCAACGCGAATCGAAAACGTTTGGGAATCACTTTACTGTATAAAACAAAGTATAGGTAAAGGAGCAATACATCCGCTAACTGACAACATTTAAAGAATTATCTATGCAACAGAAGAGGTTAAAATCAAGAATGCGCAGCTCAAGTTTTAAAACAACAACACGATTTAACTAAACATTATTC
>BGPR01002921.1:64919-82881 GCA_013235015.1 Araneus ventricosus
AATTATTACTTTTGTTATACGTTTTGTGAAAAAAAGAACGGGGTTGCCGTTTGTTTACGTAATTATAAGAGGGGGGGGATTTATGGATTTGTTTATTTTGCTGGACAAGGGGTGAGGGGTCAAAAAAATACTGGAAAAACATGTTTAGAGAGACATTCGAACTGCCCTTTAGAAAAAAAACTCGAAAAATATTGAACTGAAAAATGACTGCATACTTTTTGACTTCAAATATATTAAACTAAATTTTAAAACAATTTTGAGTGCGGGAGGATAATACGTAACTGAACGAAGATGATAATTTTAGAAATTTTAGGACTTATTCAAATAAAAAACTCTAATTCGGCTTAAAATGAAAAAAAAAAAAATGTAAGTTTAATTTCCTTACAATTTCAAGTTTAAGCTTACAAAAATCAAGTTTAATTTTCTTTTGCCAAATTTACCTTTTTTTTGAAATTTAATTTTTAAAAATTAAATTAATTATGCAAGTTACAAGAGATTTTCGGAAATAAAGTGATTTTATTGTCTTACGTAATCATCACTCATACGCCCCCGCCCCCCTGGGCCGGCAAAAATAAGCAAATCGTAAACCCCCCCCCCCCTTGTGTGCTTACGTAATATTTGAACGGCCCAAAAAGGCGGAACATTGGCCATGTAATGAAGGAATGTAAAATGGAGAAGTATTTTTGCAGTTTTTCTCGAAACTGGAGGGGGCAGGCAACCATTGATGACTGACTAGAGGTCATCAAATTTCATATAAAAGCTGGCGAAATCCGTCCAGTGGCTGGGGAGGGAGAACTCTGCCAAGGATTTTCCCCATAGGGAAAATTATATGAAATTATGTATAGGAAATTTTGAAACTATGATAAGAAATTGTGTATAGGTTGATTTAGCCTTTTTCTTGTGATTCAGTGTGTTGCATGTTTAGATTTTAATCTGTGGTTTCGTGTATATATATATATATATATAATGTTTTCGTTGTTGTAGTCGTTACATAACAAAACAGGCCGAGTTATTCTAAATTTCATTTTATTATGGGAGAGTGACGGAATGTACGCACATCTTAGTATAAGGTTTCAAGCCGAAAGAGAACAGAATATCCCTGCTTTTTCTCAGGTAGGGATTTAACATATAGACATGTGATCAAAGTGAAGGGAATAATAGCTATTTTTAGTATATTACGTAAGTATTTTAGGGAAAAGTCTGGAAAAGAATTCGCGATTTATGTTGGCGCGTGGAAGCAATTAGAATATTCTTTTAGCAATAAATATGCCAAAACGCGAGATTTAATATACCTCCAGCGCCGGAAATGGAACGAAACTGGAGTTATTAAGACTTTAAAATATATAATACTAGAATTTGAAATAAAATTAAGTGAGATTATTACATATATATTTTTAAGCTTTCTTTTTTCTCTTTATTTTCCTTATAATTGTATTTTAATTTATGTAATTTTGTAATTAATCAAGATTTTGTGTTTAGGAAAATTTGAAAGTGAGTATAGGTATTTAAAATAGTGAGAAATTGTGTTGGTTATTTTAACATTTTGTTCCTATAAAGCAGTGTACTTTGTGAAGAAATTTTGTACTGGAATTTGCTGACGTTCTTCGGAACTGTCAGTGGCTCGGTATTTGCATGCCCGTAAGGATAGGTTTATAGAGAATGTTTAATGAAGTAGTGTTTTTCCAATTTCTCCCGAAAATGGAGAGAGAAGGAGATCTTTGATGATATATCTAGACGTCATAAACCTCCATATGAAATAAAAATGATCGTAATCGGTCTAGTGGTTGGGACTGCGAGATATGTCCTCTGGTTTTGCCAATTATTTTAAATATATAGATATGTATTCATAGGGTTAAAAATAAGTTAATAATTATTTTCACTTTTTTCGGCTATTATTTTGTTTTGTTATGAGATTTAGATAATAATCTGCAAATTTTTTTCCAATATCAATGGAAATTTATGTTCTTAATTCGACATTTTCTATTATTGCTTGTCGTTCCGTCGGATAATTCTTACTCTACTGAAATTATAGAAATAGCTAATTATTCCAAATAATTAATTAGTATATTGAATTCGCTAATTAATGCTTAATTACCTTTAATTAAATATAAAATTAATTATTATGTGTTATTTTGAAGTTGCCAAAGTTAGAGAAATTTTATTTGCCCCCCCCCCCCACCCCTTTGGAGATATCCTGCCGCCGCCTCTGCTACTAATATTAAATAACGCCTCTTTTAGCTGATACTTACTGTTGTATCAGCTAAAAAAGGATCGTGAAAGGCTCACGAACAACTTTTAATTCAGTTTATAAGTTTTTTACTATCTCAATGATTTCTTAGCAACATCTATCTCTAGTCCAGTCAACAAAGGCCAAAAATCGACGAATAGAAAAAAAAATGGTGTAGTTTTGAAATTTGGCACAGTTGTTGGGGATAGTGTCCTAAACAACATACTAAAAGTCCCCGCCCGTGAGGATTGCGCGGGGGGTACTGGGGGGTTTAAAGGGGGCCTTTTCAGTTTTTCTTAAACATCTCGAAAACTATGGGCTCTAGAGAAAAATTCTGAATTACAAAAATAAACTGCATTAAATTCCCTAGAAGAAAATTTCTACGTCTTTATTTTAGCTTCAATAGTTTAAAATATATGGGGAGTTGAGAAAGTGAATATTTCTGAAATTCCTTATTGTAATGGCAAAATCAATAAAAAATGCCGAAGTAACAACCTTCAGAAGCACCTCATGCCTATATAATAATTTTATAAAGGTAGTATTGTATGTGTTAAGAGTAGTGGTGGTGTCGGTTCAGGGGGGAGACAAATATATTTGATGAACAGTCGTCATCACTTCCGTTCCCTTCCACAAGATAATTTCTACTCAGTCGTTTGGTTCTGCATTAAAAGCAGTATCAACATTGTAGATGGTGGCTTCCTGCTTCACCGGGTAAAATGGAATTTTGGCTGCAAGTTTTCTTCCATTTGTGATCAGTACGTATTTTATCTGATTAAACATTATGGATAAAAATGCATAGTAATCTTTGACGGTTACGGTGACGCCAACAATATAAAGCTAGCAGAACAGAGGAGAAGAGGCACCACGAAAATGTCCGTTGATATTAATTTTGAGGAGACAATGACTGTCACAGCTCAACTGGAACATTTTCTTGCCAATGGAAGGAACAAGACTAGACTTATTCAATTACTAAGACAGAAAATGACTTCTAAAGGAATTGAAACAAGAGTCGCTAAAGGGGATGCTGATACTTATATTGTGAGATGTGGGTTAGAGAAAGCAATTTCTCATCCCACTGTTGCTATAATAGGGGAAGACGTAGACCTAATCATGATATTGATTGCTTTGGCACCAGCAGAAAGTGACACATATTTTATGAAGCCTGGCAAGGGAAAAGTCGAAGCTAAAATATTTTCAACAAGAAAGCTGCAAAAAGAACTTTCTTTTTCCCAAACCATCCTTCTTATTCATACATTCAGTGGCTGCGACACAACATCAGCAATTTATAGAAAAAGCAAAGCGAGTACGGTTAATTTGTTCAAAAATCAACTGAGCCAAATGAAAAATATTGCTGTTATATTTTATAATCCCTCATCAACATCAGATGCTATCTCACAAGCTGGTGAGAAGATGTTCCTCGCCATATACAAAGCCCCTGCTAATCAACATAATTTAAATAACCATAGGTATGCAGCATTTCTGAAATCATCGACCAAGGTAAAATCTGATCTCTCGTTACTTCCTCCAACCAAAGGAGCGGCGGAGCAACACTGGTTTAGAGTGTACTTACAGATACAGCAGTGGCTTAATAACCAGTTACCTCCTGAGCAGTGGGGGTGGGCCCGAGGAGACGATGGATCCTTATTCCCAGTGACAACAAAAGACCCGGTATTTCCTGACACAATTCTTAACTCCATATTTTGTCGCTGTACAACTGGGTGTGGTGGAAGATGTGGATGCCGGAAAGCTGGCATGCAATTTTCTTCTGTTTGTGGCACCTGTCATGGTATCTGTACTAATGGTGCACCTCTAGAAGAAGAGGAGTTCGAGCTTGATCGAGAAGTAGAAGAATCGAATGAAATTTAATTACGAACAAGAGTGTTTATGCATATTTTTATGTAGGTATGTATAATTATATATATATAATATTATGCCATAGATATAATGTTATAATAGATAGCCGCCAATTTGAAATAAAAACTTTCTTTCTTAAAAATGAAGCTATCTTTTTCAACCACTTATTGTAATTCTCTCTCTATATTCTAATCCATTCATCCTAAGAAAAAATGAAGGACTATTTTTGTAGGAAATTTCATGTTGTTTAATTCTGTAATTGAGTATTTTTTGCTAGAACCCATAGTTTTCGAGATATTTAAGAAAAACAGAAAACGGCCCCTTTAACCCCCTGTACCCCCCGCGTAACCCCCACGGTCGGGGACTTTTAGTATGTTGTTTAGGACACTATCCCCAACAACTGTGCCAAATTTCAAAACTACACCATTTTTTTTTCTATTTTTTCTTCGTTGCCTGGACTACTCGTGGGAACATCTAAGGTATCTAGATATCACACTTGAGAAATGAAATGTTTCGTGCTGCCATCTAGCATCGTTCTTACGAACATTAAATTGTATTTTAGAAATTATACAGATCAACACCTCAGAGCAAGGACGTCCTTTTTTGAAATTTTCAGTTTAGAATCAAGATTGAATTAAAATTTATAGATTGAGCTTGCTGAAATTTAAAAATATTTTTAAACTGGAACAAGAGTGTAAAAAGAAAGTTCGATTCTAATTTTCGGTAAAAAAATATTGACATTCCATGAAATTGTAAAATTCTTCTAACAATTAAAACATTGAAAAATCAAGAAAATAAGAACTGGTTTATATACAAAAGTTTTGACTTTAAAAAGCAAGGAAAATTTCCTTTTTTTCTGTATCAGAAACAATCTTCGAACTCATAATCAAAAAGAAAATCACTGAATTAAATTAAAGCTCTCATCTGTTGTAGAAGGATTTTCGCAAATCAATAACTAATTTATTTCCACGATACTGTGGTTTATTTTTATAGTATCAATTTATAATAGCAATCTTTCATTTACAAACGCATATCGAGTAGCTCCGGAAAATTGATAATATAATTTTCGTATGATACAATATGACACAGTACAAAAATTTAAGAAATGAAAGCTTATATTTCTACAGGATTAGAAATTCGCTCATTTAAAAACATTTCATAAAGAGAAAGTGGCTTTTAATTTATTTCAAAATAAGATCAAACGAGATATCCAATCATATTGTAATTCGAAACAGAATCGAAAGCTTTTGCTCCAGGGATGGCGCTGGAGTTTGCCAGACGGGGGGAGAACAGTCTCCCCGACAGGGGGCACGACCTGCTGTACGGGGGGACGAATATAATGAAATTGGTCTCAAATTTCCGCCAGATTATTATTTATCAACTGCGGTTGAATACACCGTACAAATATTTTCCCGACGGGGGGGGGGCACAGCATCTTCAACAGGGGGCCCGGCCCCCCCCCCCCGGTCTCTCTTCTGGCGCCACCCTGTTTTGCTCGAATAATCTCTGGTAGTATTGTACGGAACAAAGCACCGTCTTTCCTTAGTCTAGCCTTTAACTTTATTCAATGTTTGTCTTTAAGTTTGGGTAACACTCAAATATCAAAAGAATATATACTAGAAGAAACATCCACAGAATTTCTCGTCCCAAAAGTTGCAAATATTCGGCAAATGTTTACTTAATTCGCTTAAAATATCATTTTCTGTTATTAAAAATGTGTAATACAAATGCCGTGTAAAACTTAATATATACCTTCTATAACATCATTTAAACGCTTCAATCATTAAACAAAAATAGAGAGAATAGAGATGAGCTATAGATTATAAATGGCTTCGAATATTGCATAAAGAGTGAATTTCGTGTACTGGGATATCTCCGGGTACTTCTTTAGAGAATCAGATCTTCTGTTACACATCAGTTAAATAACCCCTGTGTGTTTCTCTTGTGACAGCTTTCTAACAGTCAAAGTTTTGGTTTAATTTTAAGAAATTAGCAGCTTGTACAATTTGCACAATCTGCATTTGGTGACAGGATTGAGTTTGAAAAACTGGTCCAAAGACTTTACAGTACAAACATTATAAGCCATCAGGATAATAGTACTCTATTCATTTTGCCAAGTTGGTCGTCTTGACTTCCCAAAAAATTTTAACTTATTGCATGCAAATTTGTTCATAAAATAGTCAGTTACTTTTTTTGTCGATATAATCCAACAGAAAGAAACGTAAAAATTATTCAGAATTTTTAAAAAGCTATGCAATTCTTTAAATATTTGTTAAATGACTTTTAAAAAATCAAACACGGTGATCTTCATAGGTATATAAGCTTCACTCTGTGCAATCTATACACATCTCTTCGACGTGCCTTATAAGCAGTTGATATTTGTATTTTAATAAGCTTTTAATCCTCAAGCAAACATGTGCTCGAGCATTGTTTTATTTGCCATCATTGCTGCGATGTTTCTTAATTACGGTTCCTGTGAAATGGAAACGCACCACCACGAACCTCAACTGATGATGTCTCGCTCGGCCAGCGATGATCGGCACCACATCGGACAACACATGGGCGATGTTGTAGACATCGACGGCATGGCTGAAGACGAGCTGAGGTTCCTCTACTTCAAGATGCATGACACCGACGCCAACAACATGCTGGACGGATGCGAGTTGATCAAGTCTCTGCTCCACTTCCACGTCGAAGAGTGCAAGGCAATGGGACCCGAACACGCCCACCATGGCACGACGAAGGTCTTCGGACACGACGAACTGTCTCTGATGATTGACCCCATCCTTTCCACGGATGACAGGAACTTGGACGGCTTTATTGACTACCCCGAATTCATCGCGGCGCAGAAATCCAGAGGCTTCTAAAAGCTGCTGTCGGTAACTCTTACTTTTTAACTGCTTGCGACTTCTTGCATTACAAATGCAGCATATTAACCTGACCTTTATATTGATGTGTACAAGACGATAACTAATTTCTGCAACAATGTTGAACATTGCTCTGTATTTTATAAGTAGTAAATAAAATATTGTGACTTTTGTTTAATTTATCTCTAGTGGTCTTGCTTTTTAGTGAACTCTCGTGTAGCGACTTCTATCTAAATGTGTTCTCAAGTGTATCGGGTTCTTGGATTCAGATTTTTAAGGAGTTTGTTTTTAACTCCTTGACCAAAAAATTTATTTAACCTCCTAATTAGACGACGGAAATATTAAGATATCCTAAATGGGTTCTATCTACTTGAGATGGGAAAAGGATTTTTTAAGACATCGAAGCGTGTCCAAGTGTTTTCTGTATTTAACAATGTTACTTCGACTTATTTACGGACTTAAACGGCAAATTCTGTAATCCGGTGCACGTGTCGAACACGTTGTTTTAAGATAAAGAGTTGAAGGTAACTTAAGCAAGTTGGATGGGGTGTACTCTGAATTCTGTGGAGTATTAACCAAAGTTTGTGGTTGTTTCTCTTGTAATGGGCGGGTAAGAACTTCGGATAGGATGGATGTTTTTATTCCTCTGCATATCTTGCTGATCGGCAGATCTTTGAAGTCAATGACTTGGCATGCACTTCAGCCGTCATAACGACCGATTTTCCAGTCGGAGGATTAACCTACATGTTTCTCTTTAAAATCTTATTAACCGGTGTGGTAAAAATATTCCTGCGATATAAATAGCTAGTAAAATTGAAGACTGTATGCTTCTAGCATAAACTTTTTGGTGCATGTTACGAGTTTAAAGTTCTTGATGGCTTGGATTAAGCATATTAAATTGCATTAAGAAAATGATCTTGAAAATGCACATACGCCACGTCTTGCGTCTTTGAGTCTAAAAACCTAATTTTAAAACTGCCATTGAAGTCTGCTTTTTATCTACTGATCCGAACTTTTCTGATATTTAACTAACTGTACCCTGAGAACCTAATGATTGGATTTTAAAATTCAATTAACCCCTTGCGCTTAGGTTTAATTCTGGAAAAATTTTGCAATAAAGCACGATTTAATTTGAATTAGCCACTACAATGGAGGGGAACAACGCATTTTAACCCTCCAAGCGCCAAATTATTTTGTTTTAGATATCAGGTTAGGAAACTTAGCTTTCGAAATGAAAGAACATATTTTTTTGTATTTAATCGTATCTCTGAAATCTTAAGAATTTAAACGTGGATGTTTAAGAAAATGTACATAAGAAAATATTTATATCTGCTTTTGAACTGAACATGAAAAACGGTAAAAGGTGTCTCCGCCGCTAGGAGGGTTAATCGGCCACTGCATAATATAAAGTGGGGGGGGGGGAACAACACATTTTAATCTTAAAGTTCATATATTGTAAATTAAAAGTATATTATTGGTTTGAATATAGCGATAAGCTGTTATTGATGTAGGAAAACACGGGGCAGTTGGTCCTTAAAAGCTCGTGACGAGTCTAACTTCCTTGTGGCGGAAGAGGTTAAAGAACTAATCTGGCCTTATTCCAACTGCTAACATTTGCACATAGTTCAAAAACTCGGCAGTTGATTATTCGGATTTTAACACTCCAGCAGACTCCCATATGCAGGAGATACTTGTATCGTTCTTTTATAAACTAGAAGGCAATTTTTATTTGTATGACTTTGTTTAGTATGGGGCTAATAAATACAGATTACATAAATGGAAGTTGCATTTATTTTTGTAAAAAACCATCCGATATAAATGTGCAATACGATACAAGCATCTCCTACATACGCGCGCCTTCAGGAATGTTAACCCCTTAACTTGCGATTTTATTAAACTACTAATCGGATGGCGCCAGCCATTTAGGATGTTTTAACGTATTGCTATGTTCCTCCCTTTGGGGTCTCGGGAAGGAATTTGATTCGCACGCCAAAACGCCACGAAACTTGGTATGGGAGATCCTCTATATCTCGGTAACTACATATGCTAAACACGTAGCTAATGTCTTATTTTAGAGATAAAGGGTAACAACAGAAGTTGCAAAAAAGCTTTAATAGACTTAAAAACTTACGAGAAACTTCGACAAACAAGAGTCGGGCGAGTATAGCCCTACGCCTTTAATAGCGGCATCAGCGGCTGTTTGAAAAGACAGCCTCCCGTCATTTTTTATTTCAGTCTATCTAAGATGGTAAAGGATACTTGGGAACAGTTAAGCGTGTCCACGTAATTTTTTGTATTTAAAAATGTAAAGTTGACTTAATTCCGATTTAACCCTCTCGCTCCGGGCGGTCTAAAAATTCCCCCTTAACCTTCCAGCGGGCGCACCTACGCAAATTTTTCGACATATCGTGCATCGTATTACATATATATGGCGTTATTTTACAAAAATAAATGTAACTTTTATTTATGTAATCTGTATTTATTAGCCTAATGGTAAACAAAGATTAAGAACAAGTAAAATTGCACTTAAATATATAAAATAACGATATAAATACGTAATACGATGCACAATTCACGTATCTCTTGCAAACGCGCGCCCGCTCGAAGGTTAAGATATAGCCATATTCAATGTTTACGTTAAAGAGCTGATACATATTCCTTCATAACTTTCATAATTGTGGGAAATTTTTAACCCGGATTGTTTTAAATTGTTTGAAAAGATGGGGGAATATATATATATGTAATAATCTCACTTAATTTTATTTCAAATTCTAATATTATATATTTTAAAGTCTTAATGTATTCCAAAATCACTTTTCTTAAACTCCAGTTTCGTTCTATTTCCCCCCGCTGGAGGTATATTAAGGGGTCTATTCTGGTACCCCCGGTTGAGTTGGGTTCCGTTGTTAACGTGCGGAATCCAACCCAACCAGGGGTACCAGAATAGACCCTTAAATCTCTCGTTTTG
This sequence comes from Araneus ventricosus, assembly GCA_013235015.1. NCBI lineage: Eukaryota > Metazoa > Arthropoda > Arachnida > Araneae > Araneidae > Araneus > Araneus ventricosus. Next base: position 74,836 of record BGPR01002921.1, read on the forward strand.
GCATATTTATTACTAAAAGAATATTTTAATCGTTTCCACGCGCACACAACTCGCGAAATCAGCAACTTATTGTCGCCATGAATTTCCCCTGAAACACTTACGTAATATACTAAAAATAGCTATTATTCCCTTCACTTTGATCACGTGTCTATCTGTTAAAATCCCTACCTGAGGAAAAGCGGGGATTTTCTGCTCTCTTTTGGCTTGAAACTTAAACCATGATGTACGTACATTCCGTCACTCTCTCATAATAAAATGAAATTTAAAATAACTTGGCCTGTTTTATTATGTAACGACTACAATTACGAATCCATTATATATATATATATATATATATATTCATAAAATCGAAAATTTTCGAGGTTTAACAGTCGTATGTCCCTTTAATGAATTCACGTCCTGTAAATTCCTTTTGTAGCAATAAAATAGATCTTCATTCTAAATCATCTCTAAAATCCAACGGTATTAAGGGGACATACGACTGTTAAACCTCGAAAATTTTCGATTTTATGAAAATATATATATATTATTCCCCTGTCATTTCTGAACAATTTAACACACTCCGCGTTAAAAAATTTCCATAATTATAAAAGTTATGGAGGAAACTATATCAACTATTCAACGTAAACATTGAATATGGCCATATCTTTAAAGCGCTATATCTCAAAATGTGTTTTTTTTTATATTGCGCGCACGATATCTCAAGAACTATTGAATATTTTTGCACAACAATTGTACTGAATATGTATTGTGCTAGGTTCTACAAATTCAATCACAGTTTTGTACATATTTTCACTAAAGAAGTTTTTTGGTGGGTTAAAAAGTTAAAAGAAAAATGGTTAAAATTTTCACCATTTTTAACATTTTTATTTTAAATTGGTATATAAAATAGAAATTAAATTTGAATGTTAATAAATTGAGGTTAGTTTCTTAAACAGACTGTTTGGATTACTTATATATCCAAAATATTGTGTTTAGACCAATATTTTGTCCGTAATCATGCGCGCAAGGTGACTACTTCATTATTTCTCCAAAAATTATACCCATATTTATTACTCTCTGAAATAAATACATATCATTATTAAGATTTGAAAATGTGCGTACAATAACAGAAAGAACAGATATTTTTCGAGGGAAAAAAGTTAGTTTTTGAAATGTTTCGTTTTAGAGATATAATGTATCGAATTTGACAGTTTTTCCCCCATTCTTTGGAGGTTTAAAGGGCGTACGTCCCCTTAAAGTACAAAGTAAACACATTAGCTTGCTAAAATAGCTGGATGCAGTAGAAAGTAGACTTGCTTCCAATCCACGGAAACCGCGGGATATGCAGTCGGAGGGTTAATAAGAGGCCATCTATTTTTCAAGTTTCAATTTCAACAGTTTACAGTTTGAAAAATGACATTTATCATTAATGACATAAATAAAAAGTTGCGATTATTAGCACATTGTTGACCGGCAATTTTACACAGAGGCTATCTCATGTCACCGGCTATTATTTCGTAATTGAATGTGGAAGCAAATTAACTCGTGACCGGTCAACAACATTTGGACATGAAAACACGAGTTAACTCGTGACCGGTCAATAACATTTGGACATGAAAACACGAGTTAACTCGTGACCGGTCAATAACATTTGGACATGAAAACACGAGTTAACTCGTGACCGGTCAACAACATTTGGACATGAAAACACGAGTTAACTCGTGACCAATCAACAATGTGTTAGTAGGTAAAAAACCTTATGTTTGAAAATTTCGAATGCATGCTTCTAAGTTGTATGTATTTGAATTCTGAAACATGTTTAACGTAGAAAAATTTGTAAGGAAATTTTCCAGAGATTTTTTTACTTAAAATTATGTAATCAAATATTTGTTATATTCTAACGTAGGACTACGTTGCTCCCATTGGGGTCTCAGGAAGTAATTTGATTCACACGCCAAAACGCCGCAGAAAACGCTGTATGAGAAATCCTCTGTATCTAGGTAACTACATTATGTTAAAAACATAATTAATGTCTTATTTGAGAGATAAAGGGTAAGAACAGAAGTTACAAAAAAATTTGGAAATCGGAATTGTAGTTCAGCGACTACTGGGTCGCAAAGTTGGGCAAAAATACGCATGAATTGGTGACGTCACAAGCATGAGGTGCGCGCACACAATTGGCTGACGCTCTCGCGAGCGAGATTTTGTGATTGATTTTAAAATTTTGTTTCGGGGAACAAAAGAGAACTGAGAGTAACGTCGAGAAGCAAAAGAGAATCACGAGTAACTCCGAGAAACAATAGAGTATCGGGAATAACAAAGAGAATCCGAGAAACAAATGAGAATCGCGAGTAACAAAGAGAAACAGAGAAACTTCGAGAAACAAAAGAGTCACGCGAGTAAAGTAGTCCTACGCCTTTAACATCAGCGGCTGTTTGAAAAAGACAGCCTCCCGTCATTTTTTAATAAATGTACCTCTTTAAGAAACACACCGATGTAAATAACATTCAAGTATTGACCTGGGTGAATTTATGTACGTTTTATATATACAGCCTCTAATCTACATTAGATCTTCTAATGCAGTGATGGCGAACCTATGACCTGCGGGTCTGACACGCATATTTACGGATCCTACTATGGTTTGAATTGAGGTCGCTTTTCATTGACTCTCAGCGTCACGTGACTTCGCTTGCTTCTGAATATGTCATAGGAGCGCGCTTAGTTTGGATTTTGATTTTTGTCTTGGTTATTGTATCATGGAGAAACCAAAATTATCTTCATCTTGAATTCATTATTCCCTTTAGAAATATCCAAATAATCGTAATTAAAAGATAGTTTTGGCTTCTCCATGATACAATAGCTGAGACACACAAAAATCGAAATCCAAACTAAGCGCGCTCCTATGACGTCATCCAGAAGCAAGCGAAGTCACGTGACGCTGAGAGCCAATGAAAAGCGACCTCAATCCAAACCATAGTAGGATCCGTAAATATGCGTGTGACACTGACTCACGAAGGCCCTGTGTATAACTCGTGACAGTCGGTCATAAACCAAAAAAGCGTTTGTAAAGCAAGAGTTTTTAGAATGTAGTGCTACTTTCATTGCAGATTTGAAAGAAAAAAACTTGATTATAAAACATGTTAATGTGTTACCGATAACTCGCAATGCAATTGAAAATCGAATATAATAGAATTAGAAAGAAATATTTCTTCAGAAATATATAACTACTTAAAGCATGCAGAAGTTACATATTCAATTACTTTAAATGAGAGAGATGATGTAAATGGTTAGGCACAACTAGCAATTTTTTGCTCGATATAAATCAGGCAATATAATGAAAGAAGAGCTAATGACAGTAATAAGTAATGATGTAAATGGTTAGGCACAACTAGCAATTTTTGCTCGATATAAATGAGGCAATATAATGAAAGAAGAGCTAATGAAACTAATAGGTAATGTTGTAAATGGTTAGGCACAAGTAGCAATTTTTGCTCGATATAAATCGGGCAATTTAATGAAAGAAGATAGAATGAAACTATTAACGTTGAAGGTGTACAGGTCTTGATATTTTTAAAGAATTTGTTGAAATGAAGAATTGAATAAAAATCTTCAGGGAAGGGACAAATTGTAATAATGATGTTTGAAAATATTAAAATATTTATTTCTGGCGAAACTTGACACTTGCACTAAAGATTTGGAAATGAAAATCATGAAATATTTTCCTCAATTTCAAAAACATTTTCAAAACATAATAATTTTTGAAACTACATTTTACATTCAAGAAAATGCAATTAAAAAAATGTTTAATCATTATAAAGGAAATAAAGCCGATTTTCAGAACAGATTTAATCAATTTAAATGTTTGGAAAATACATTTCACTTTATTTTACATCCATACAAAGCGGAATTCGAAATAATGGAGTTAACCAAATCCACGATTTAGAAAGGGAATCAACTGAGCTTCAAAGCATCAGATTGTGGAAAACTAAATGTGAAAATTTGATTTCCTAAGTAGAAGGAAAAATTTCCGAAAATTTTTCCGGATTTTTTTTTTTTTTTGGATCCGCTGTCGGATGACAGGGACGGTCCCTGAGTTGCCACCATGCACCTTATTAAGGTGCAGCTGGCCCACATACACGACGATCTTCAGTAGAGTCGGTTTCGGAGCCTGGAACCCTTCTGCCCCAAAGCCGAGACCTTACCACCAGGCCACCAAAGCCTATATATTATTTAAGAAACTTGCTAAAGCTATTTTTTAAAAAGATGTTTGGATCCACATATTCGTGTGAAAAATTGTTTCCCTTAACCTTCCAGCAGGCGCGCGTTTTCAAGAGGTACTTGCATTGTGCATCGTATTACATATTTATATCGTTCTTTTATAAATTTAAGTGCAATTTTTATTTATAAAATCTTGTTTACTATTAAGCTAATAAATACTGATAACATAAATAAAAGCTGTATTTATTTTTGTAAAACAGCACGATATATTTATGTAATACGATGCACAATATGTCGTAAAATTTGTGCAGGCGCGCCTGCTGGAAGGTCAATGAATTTTGTAAAATCTACCAACAGAAATAAACTTCGGAAATGAATTGACTGCGAAATGCGTTAAACGAATGAATGCGGAATATGAAACTTTATATTAAGAAACTATCTCAAAATAAGCAACAGCAAATTTCACATTATCGACTTTATTATACACATACATAAATGTAACTATGTTTATAAATAAAGAATATTTCATAATAAACAAGTGCTTTTCCTTATTCCTTGTTCATTCAAATATTCAGTGCAGAGACGCCAGGTGACGCCGGCACGGTGTCACCTGGTGCGGCAATTCAGTCACCTGGTGCAGTAATTCAGTCACTAGGTGCGGTAATTCAGTCACCTGGTGCGGTAATTCAGTCACCAGGTGCGGTATTTCAGTCACCTGGTGCGGTAATCCAGTCAAATGGTGCGGTAATTCATAGTATCACTCCACTGATATCAGTTTTTGAAAGTCGACCTTTATTTCTTAATCTTCACTTGCAAAAATAAGTTATAAAACAAACAGGAAACGTAAATTTTTTAGAGGATTTTGAAAGTGAGAACAACAACAAAAAAAAAGTTCAACTGTCAAGTTTTTCTGATAAAACATTTTCGGTAATTCCAAATTATTGGTAGCATTTTTACTATACCCTTTCGCCCCCCCCCCTTTCCAAGTGACGCCACTGACTTTGTGACCCACGGGAAAGTATTAAAAAAACTAATGAACAAAATTTGACCTACTTTTCAAAAAGGTTCGCCATCTTGTTCTAATCTTATTTTGTTCTTATTTATCTAGTGTTCTAGGTGTTATTTTTGACATAAAATTGATTGCCCTCAACATATTGATGGTATAGTTTCAAAACCAATAAATAAAGGATTCAAAAGCATAAAAATCAATCAATTAATTAATAATTATTAATTTTTTCTCATTTAATAATTATTAATTCATCCATTATTAATTTTTTATTCCAAACTAGTGGCGCCACCTGGCAGTGAATTTGAGAAAAAGAATCAAGATACCATAATATTTATAATAATGAATTATAAATTAAAGAACAAAAAGTACAAAACAAATATGATTAAAAAAATTCTACTTTTAGCGAACTAACAAAAGTGTGCTTTAAAAGCTTTTTATTAAATTTATTGATCGGCCTCTTCATATCTCGGAACTTTCTCTTTTTCCAAAGACTGGAAATGTAAAGAACATTTGAAGGTTTCATTTTTGTACAAATATTATATTTTAGTTGTAGAAAATCTCAACATGAAGTTAAAAAGAACAAAACGCCACGGCGACCAGGTGTTCGCCCTTAGTATTAATATCCCGTAGCTATACTTCCAAAATGGCGAAATAAATCGACGAAATCAGTCCAGTTGTTGAGGCTGGGGGACAAAGTTTTATTTTGCAATATCTCTCAGAAACAGAGGACGACTGGGGGCAGGTGACCATTGAGGAGGTATCTAGGGGTCATGAGCTTTCGTATAAAGTAAAAAGTGGCGAAATCTGTACCTTACTTGGGACTGAGGGATTCAGTCAAGATTTTTTTCCAATAGAGAATGCACAGTGAAATAGTGTATTTGAGATTTCTCTCGAAAATGGTGGGTGGCAAAAACATGGAAAAGCGACCATTGGTGAAGTATCTGGAGGTCGTGAGCTTACATATGAAATAAAAATTGACGAAATCGGTCCAGTGGTTGGGGCTGGAGGCCTCATTCTTTTGTTTTGCGAATTATATTAAATATATACATGGTCAAAATATTCCAATGGTATTGTAATTCGACATGCAGCTCGAAAGCAGTTGCCCTACCACGCTGTACCACCAGCTTATCCGAGGAAACATATCGCTGCTCTTTAACCTAACTTTGAACTTTATTTGAATCTTTCTTTTTTCAGTGTGAGCAATATTCTCACAGTTCCAAAGTAAACGTGTCAAGAGAGAGATCCGGAACAAGTCAAGTTCCTCATTTCGAAGTTCGTAATTGTATAGTAAAATTTTAGTTAACTCTCTTAAAATGTAATTTTATCTTTTATTTATGATAGGAATATATTACCGTGTGCTATATTACCGTCTCGAGAAAAACCCCAGACACCAGACATACCGATGGCTGTCGTTATGGAAACGGGATACTCCATTGCATTTTGGGGGGTGAAGGAAATGGATTTATTTCATTTGGCGCTGATAGAACCGAAAGAAGTCTCGTTTCGCTTTGTAGTACGGTCGAAAACGATTTCTCGTCTTACTAAGGGGTCTATTCTGGTACCCCCGGTAGGGTTGGGAGGCGTCACTTTTTCCGTTGTTAACGGCCGGGAAAAGTGACGTTTCCCAGCCCAACCTGGGGTACCAGAAAAGCGGGTTAAGTATGCTTAGTTCGCCAAATGTTGCTGCTGATTTTATACCCGTTTCTTTGACTTGTCTACTTTCGGCAACCATGCTCAGGGTTTTTCTCCTAGCGGTAGGACAGTACAACTGAGGAGAGCCTTCTTTGGATGAGTTTTCTGTTTTGTTTATTTACATTAAAATGCGGTGACTGCATAATTCCGGTGTAATGCCAAGTCAATGGAATCTTCAAAGCGGAAGTCCAAAACTAAAGCAAATCAAGTCAAGGTGTTTAATGTAAGCAAACAAAACAGAAAACTCGTCCATACCATAATTGACGAGTTTTCTGTTTTATTTGCTTACATTAAATGAGGTGCCTACGTAATTCAGGTGTAATGCTAAGTCAATGGGATCTTCAAAGCTGAAGTCCAAAAGCCATGCAAATAAAGTCAAGGTTTTTAATGTAAGTAAACAATACAGGAAGCTCGTCCATATAAATGCTCCAATCATTAAGCATATATAGATGATAAAAAATTTGCCATCTGCAATAAATGGCTTCGAATATTATAAAGAGTAAAAATTTTTGAACTGGAATATACCCAGGTATTACTTTATGACGATATGTACCAGAGGTTTTGCTAACATCAAATAAATATATACTGCAAGAGAAATCTAACAGTCTAATTTTCATTATACCTAAAGAAATGATCCAAAGACAATATATAAATATCGAAGGTTAGTTTGCTTGATAGTTCTGCACTCTCTATGCCAAGGTGGTCGTCTAAAGTGCAAATGTATTTCATCTCGTTGCATGCAAATTTATTCACAAGATAATCCATTACGAATTTTTATGATTTTTATCTTACAGAAACAATTTTAAAAAAATAAAGAGAATTTTTTAAACGTTTTGTAGTTTCTAAAACGACTGAAATATACATTTCGAAAAATCGGACACCGTAATGCACGTGGGTATATAAGCTTCACTCTCTGCAACCTAAAGATATCTCTTCGACGTGTCTTATACGCAATTGATATTTGTATTTTAATACGCTTTTAATCTTCAAGCAAATATGTGCTCAAGCATTGTTTTATCCGCCATCATTGCTGCGATGTTTCTGAACTACGGTTCCTGTGAAATGGATACTCATCAGCAGATACTACTTGATGCTTAGCAAAACCGGAAAAGAATTCTTATAAAAATAATACCTGGATATATGCC
>BGPR01002921.1:98991-117091 GCA_013235015.1 Araneus ventricosus
CAACGTATGGTTATCGAAAGACGTCATGCGACTTCCCGGTCAACAACATATGGTTAGCTACAAGTTACCTGTAGTTATTGTTGTTGTGTGTTGCCCGGGCAACACCAGGTACATGGGTCACCGATTTTTTTTCAAATTTTGTACATTTGTAGTAGTGGCTTAGGACAATACAACATGCAAGCCACAAGTTCTACAACTCGGTATTTTTCCGAGAAAATCGATCGAAAACATTAGCGGATAGAATTATCAACCAGTTCGCTGCAAATTTAGACCGAGATAGTGGTGGTGGGTGGTTAGCGTCAGCTTCGTAATTGCTTGGATCGAGTCCCACACTGAACTGTTTTTCAACCTATCATTTAAATATTTTATAACTGATAATTACGTTCATATGCATGGATATTTATTGAACTTTCAACAGCGTTTAGTAATTCTAATTTTTTGCAAGTAATTTTTATTATAACTTTATTCATCACATTATAAGCCGTCATCTCATTAGTATAGCTAAAGCGAATTGGCTGATATTAATTGCGATTCGTATAATGTGATGAATAAAGTTATAATAAAAAATTAGTTTTTATTTTACGAAAAAATAGAATTACTAAACGCTGTTGAAAGTTCAATAAATACCCATGCGTATAAACGATACTATTCGTTATAAAATATTTAAATGGTATTAAAAAAAAGCGTTCAGTGTGGGGCTCGATCCAGCAATTACGGAGCTCTGAAGCTAACCACTAGACTTCCGTCATCTCGCACTAACTTGCAGTGAACTGGTTGATATTTTACCCGCTAAAGTTTTCGATCGATTTTCTCAAAAATTACCGAGTTGTAAAACTTGTGGCTGGTATGTTGTATTGCCCTAAGGCACTGCTACATTTTACTTTACACTACGACACACCCCTGACTCCAGAGATAAAAATCTCCGGTTTGCAGTTTGGATGAATGTACATAGAAACTTTATTGAACAAAAAAAAGGTTACATACAGTATTTTAACATTGACGGAAAACATGTGAAAATTATAAAAACAACCAAAAGTATGTGTTTATATATGAAAAGAAAGACTCGCGAAGCAAAAACCATTTTAAGAGAGGTCCCAAAAGCTCACTGCATCTATATACTTGTAGGAGGGCTAATTAGGGTTCTAGGTATTGAACCTCTAGAGGGTCTTAGTCCATATGTCTGATGTCTTGGTGATTTCTGCAGTTGGTTTTGTAAAATGATAAGATAACGTCATGTGACAAGAAGTTGCGTAATGAAGAGGGTCTCCCTTTTCCCCGCATGTGCAGATATCTGAATGATGAAGCCGGAATCTATAGAGATAGCTGGGAAAAGGACCGTGGCTTGTGGCGAAGAGGATTTGAAAAAAATCGGTGACCATGTACCTGGTGTTGCCCTTGTAAGTTCAATTAGGTTCGGTTATACCATAAGACGGCATATGATATCTCCGGTCAATAATGTGTTAATACATGAGGTGGAAATTGGTAGTTTTCAGTTTGGTTCAGACACGAATATGATGCAAATACGTTGTCACTTCATCGCGTGAACTACGACGCTCTCTAATATTTCAGCAGTCCATAACCGCCTCTTGCCGTTTTTTTTGTTTCAAAAAATCGGTGTTGGAAGTGCACTCTTCCGATCAAAGAGCTATCGGCACTTATAAAGATGATCCAAGTTTTCAGAGCTCATTATATTGTTACGAAACTCGTTCTGTGGGTGTATGGTGTAAAATGCCCAACACACAGGATAATGGAGAATGAAGGTTTATTCACAAATATGCAGGAAAACATGTAGCCCATGTAACAGGAAACAATAGATCTTGCGCAGATTAGCAATGCGAACAGACAACAATTCACAGGTAATAACAGTTCAGCACTTCGAGATTTAGCAACACAAACAGTCAGCAAATCACTAATAACGACAATAATAACACTTTCAATAGCGCTCAGCTCACCGTCTTCCTAGCTCGCACTGCAGACGAAACTCTAAAGTCGTTCCGGTGGATCAAACACTACTCTCTCTCATCCAAACGCGGTCCTTATATACTCTCTCCGACAGGCCGTGACGTCACATGGAGTTTTCTCGTATATTCAAGAAAAGACAGGAAAGGAACCCACACCGACCCGGCCTACCCGAACGTCATTTCTGGAATCCTCGATTTGTCGCCAAGGTCACGAAAATAGTCGCCAAGTTTGTCGCCAAGGTGGGGGTCCCGGAATGGTCGCTGCCCATCAGTCCATGCTTACTCCTGTAAAACTCCCTCCCCAACTATAGGACTAGCGAGGCAGGAAAGCGACATTAATCTTTGTAACAACATGTATTATGCGATAGCTCATTTGCTCATCCTTGGGTGGGGCGGTGGTAGTCCTTATGATTACCTATGAGTAACTTGTTTCTACTGAATTGTATGCCTAAAAGATATACTTTTCACTTGAATGCCTTGAAGCTAAAAGTGTCAAATTTGTCGGAAAACAATAAATAACAAGATTTGCGTCACAAAGTTCAATCTCATTATTGATAATTCATTATTTTTCAAAGCTTTCGTGGAGAATCGGTGGTAAAGTTTCGTCTTCGGGACCGGAAGGAGGGTTACAGGTTCGAAACCTGATTCCACTGAAGATCCGTCGCGTATGTGGGACTGTTGCACGTTAAATCGTGCGTAGTGGTTTAAACGTCCTCTCGCTGATGTCGTGAGGAAGTTGGGGTGACAGTTCAGGTGTCGTCCTCGTCATCTGACCACAGTTCAAAATGACGTGGTTCATCCCACAATTACCCCTCCTGTGGCTTCAAAACGGGACTCTAATATAACTAAATTAAACTTATTGTTCAAACTGAAGCTTGAAAAATTTATTTTTTTGACGCAAGCTGCAAAAATAAAAGAAAAAAATGACACATTGGTGATCTGGAAGACGATTTTTCAGTAGTTCATCCAGGTAGCGCAACGTATGGCCTGATATTACTAATATAATAGCCCAGATCTCTCGGTAACCCTCTGACGTCACCAACAATAAAACTCGCGTCATAGCACTGCGAGACGTTAAACAGCATTATTTCATTGTCAGAGAACCTAAATTTCAGTCATTTTAAGTTTTAAAAAGTAATTGTCGTTCTAATTTCAAATTTAATTGTTCTAAAATAGTGAAATAAAATTTACTATCGATTGATATAAAATTTATCTCGCTATGATCAATAGTTCCCGAGAAATTTTAAATTATATTCATCATCTATTTCAAATTAATTTCCGTTTCCCAATAGAAAGTAGTAAATGACGTCAGTGGTATATCATGCGCGTGATATAGTTTGGACGCTACGAAGCATCTCATTATTTATTGCAATCGTGATGATATAATTTGATAATATTTTTTGGCAACGTTTGACAAGCAGGGAAGCGCTTTTTTTTGAAACTAGATTTTCTATCTATCTAGATTATATCTACTAGATTTTTTTAGACCAAGAGGTTTTTTGAATAAAGAAATATGTAAAATAATAAAACATATAATAAAAAAATATATTTCCTGTCATAAAACATATGTTTATTTTATTTGTTTTCAATCAATGTTCAACATTTCTCTCGCATATAAATTTATTTAAACACATCAAATTTGACGGGAAATCTCTCGAATGAAGAGGCAATTTGCACCCGTCATACCATGACGGGTGATTTGCTAGTTGTACAATATTATTCTAAATTATATATTAAATAATATTATACCATATTATACAATTGTTCAAAATCTTTGTGCTATTGGAGCAGTAATAGCTCTATAGTGTGGAAAGGTTAATAGTTTTATAAAGCAAATCGTCAAGAAAATCGATTTGCGCTTGGTGGATTATCCCATATTAGTGTTTTTTCTTACTGAACATGGGACCATGTACTTTATAATAATATGTACGGAATTTATAATAATATGTAAGCAGGCTATAAAAACTGAAACTTTTTTTTATTTTCTCATATATGAAGTTTAGGAAGAGAAAGAGTTGAAGTCGTCGATAAATTCGTTCGAGATTTTGATGAATTTACGCGAAAAAATCCACTTTGGGAATTATGTCTATCTGTTTGTGAATACGGTAACTCAAACACAAAAAAGGCTGGACGAATGAAATTTGGAATTTTGTTTTTACACCAAAATTGTAGTTTTTTATTAAATTGTGTACGAAATCCGTCGGCAGAAAGTTTGTTTGTCTGTATGCTTTTGTGCACGTGAACACGATAGCTCAGGAACATAATTAGCTAGATATCTGAAATATGGCATAAGGTTTTATGACCAAAAGTGTAGATATAAATCCAGACGAGTTTTCCCAAAAGACTTAACTTGGATTTTAAATATTTTATTTATTTTTCGTGTCTGAGGTAAATATTGTAATAGTGAAGTTGTGTTCGGTTGCCGTAATAGCAATATGCACGGAGGCATGGGACGGCTTTCTGTGTAGTTGTCCTTGAGCGTGAAATCTATAACTCAAAAGCCCAAAAAGATAGCAAAGGAACGGTAGAGTTTAAAGACAAAAGAGCCAACACTGTTCCTTATAACAATTTAAAAATTATTCGAGAACCATAGAAATATTTTCACAAGTATGAAAAATTTAAAGTCGAATTTTCTTAAGCAATAATATTAAGTATTTTTTTAAATAAAATAACCGAAAAATCGCACTTAAAACTGCACTAATAGTTTTTTAACCCTTTGAAGTTCACTGCATGCTTCGTTTTGAAAATTACTAAATTTATTTTAAAAATTAGACATATAGCTGATCATAAATATGTGAAGGAAAAAAATCTACCATTTTTTATTTTCAAGAAATTTGTAGTTTCACAGTGAAACCATTGAACGGTAACGGGCTATTTTCCGCCGAATAAGTTATCATCGATGTAATTTAAATTATGTATTTGATTTATAATTATACGTGAGTATTCGGGATATTCAACCTTTATAAATTCCATATTACTTTCGAAGATTCAATTTTAAAATATCAATTTGTGCAAGCAACCTCATCATTTTGTTTCTCTTACAGATTAAAAGCAATTTATCCCTTGCAATGCCGGTATCTTTGTGAATACTGACGGTATTGAACTGAAATTTTTATATAAGTTGCCCTATATATCTGGCTCCTAAGTCATTAAAGAAAAATGACGCTACGTTTCGCCCATGCGCAGTAATAAAATGCTCAATGTGTGGCTTCACTGCGAAACCAATGAACTCGAAAGGGTTAAAACATCACTTCAAATCCGGGCCCTGCAACAAAATACAGAAAAAAACATTTCACACTTTACAAAATAAAACAGAAAAGCTAACTCCAGCAGAGGTTCTCTCAATTCTTGTGGAAGCTGGTTTAACAAGAAATCAATACGAAATACTACGATCAGGTGATAAGTCTATATATCCCTTCTACAATCTAATGCAAAAAAAAGAATGCTATTCCAGCAAAAATAGTTAAGTTACCATCGAAATGCAAATTAAATTATGTATTTAATTTATGAGTATACGTGAGTATTCAGGATATTTAACCTTCATAAAATTCAATATTACTTTCGAAGATTCAATTTAAAAAAATACCAATTTGTGCAAGAACCCTCAATATTTTGTTTCTCTTAGAGATCAGAAACAATTTAGTTCCTGCAACGCCGATATCTTTGTGAATACTGACGGTATTGAACTGGAATTTTTATATAAGTTGGCCAATATTATCTGGCTCTTAAGTTATGAAAGAAAAATGACGCTCCGTTTCGCCCATGCGCAGTAAAAAAATGTTCAATGAGTGGTTTCATTACGAAACCAATGAACGTGAAAGGGACAAGGAGATCGGATACCTTCTCAACTTTTTTATTTGAAATATTATTGAAAAAATTTTGATAGTATTGAAACTTAGCAATCAAATAAAGTCATTTTGAAGCGAAAAAAAAATCATTTTGATTCGCTTGTTTAGTTTAAATGGTTTGAAGAAAAATTCAATACTTTAAGTTCCCAACTACGTTTCCTATATTTTTGTTTCAAACTTTTGTTATAGATTCACTAAAATATATTACACAAAACTGCGCGTAGATTTTAAGATGCATCTAATATTCTCTTAAATGTAGATTTTTTACTGTATTTTGTAGTGAAAAATGAGGAAATGTACTTCAATTGATATCTTACAAATAAAAAAAAACATCAATAAGTGAATGAATACTTATTACATCCCAATTTATAAGTGAATGAATACTTATACCAATAATACCAATTTATAAGTGTATCAATACTTATACCGATAATACCAATTTATAAGTGAATATATACTTACACCAATAATACCAATTTATAAGTGTATGAATACTTATACCAATAATACCAATTTATAAGTGTATCAATACTTATACCGATAATACCAATTTATAAGTGAATGAATGCCAATTATAATAATTCTGAATGAATATAGAATACCAATATGCTAATGAATATAGGATACCAATTTATAAGTGAATGAATACTTATACCAATAATACCAATTTATAAGTGAATGAATGCCAATTATAATAATGCTGAATGAATATAGAATACCTATATGCTAATTCATATAGAATACCAATATGCTAATGAATATAGGATACCAATTTATAAGTGAATGAATGCCAATTTATAAGTGAATGAATACTTATACCAATAATACCAATTTATAAGTGAATTTATACTTATACCAATAATACTAATTTATAAGTGTATGAATACTTATACCAATAATACTAATTTATAAGTGTATTAATACATACCAATAATACCAATTTATAAGTGAATGAATGCCAATTATAATAATTCTGAATGAATATAGAATATCAATATGCTAATGAATATAGAATATCAATATGCTAATGAATATAGAATACCAATTTATAAGTGGATGAATGCCAATTTATAAGTGAATGAATACTTATAACATGCCAATTTATTTAAGAGAGGAAATTTACTTCAATTGATATCTTGCACATAAACGTACATCGATAAGTGAATGAATACTTATTACATGCCAATTTTTTCTCATATACACAACGATAAACATGTGCAAAAAAAAGTTTAAATTTCCATCTTAAAAAAGGGAAAAAGCCTTAGCATTATGAAAATGTTGAAAAGTGCGACATGGAGAAAAAGCCGTTTGAAGTTGTCATATGCCATCGTAAATAAAAATCTAAATAACTTCTGAAATATTTAAAGGTTAAAATTTTAAATTTTAAGACAATGAGTAGAAGGATGAAGCAACGAAATAAACCAATAAAATGAAAATTGATATTTTGGCCATTTTTTGGGTACAGTGTCCCCTTAAGCAACCTGAACGTAGAACAGAATATGGTCCTCACAATAAAATTATAGATTTGTGTCATATTTTAAGACATCAACGGTAGGAAGTACTTTCACTAAACACACATACCCTATTTTCTTTACTGAAATGTTAAGATACACAAAAAGTTCTATGTTAACAAATATATCTCTATCATGAGCATTTGCCATCCACTTTGAGTAAAAATGTACAACGATAACGAATGCTGAATATGGAATGTCGCTGGATTCCGGTAATCTTCCATCACCTTAAAGTAATTAAGCTTCAATTAAATTATTATTAATTATTATTTACAATGTAATATATATTAAATTATATTACATTGTAAATAATATATTAAATTTTTTACAATCTCATACGTTTGGGATAGGAAAAAATACGTTTGTGCTATGTTAAAAAGCTATATGCATTTTTAAAAACTGTATTTATTTATCTGCGAATGTCACTTACGTCCAAGGAATTATCTTAGCTAAAATTAATTTTTTAATATCATAGAAAAAATTCAAAAATTTAGGATTTACACACTTAATCGAATAAATAATGGATAGAAAGCAGACTATTAAACAGGTAGGTAGTGAAAAATTTGCAATAATTACTCTTATAACGAAAGATCATGGCCGAATGATTGAATATAAATATATAAAAATGTAAATCTACTGTAATGTACTGAATGTAAATATATAAAAATAAATAGGCAAGAAAAATCGTTTTCTATTGAGGAACGTAAGTCATCTCATGCCAAAACCCCACATTTATTTCAGTGTCTAAACAAATTCTTAATTTGTTACAAGAAAAGCAGATAAAAATAAATCCTTTAGAAAACTTAACTATAAAAACTTATATAAAATTAAATCTAGTTACCCAATAGGAATCCAATCACCGTTTTGTGGATTTCGGGTCCCATACTGTGAACTTCATAGTCAATACTGTAAATTGTATAGTTTGTAATGAAAACTAAACCAACAGAACTGAGTTGCACAACACGTGAGTTATAATTCAATAATTAAATTTCTAAAAATTCAGCATTGGGAGATTTTAGTTACCTTTTCAAAAAAGCAACTTTGTCTTAAAATATGTATTTTGGAGGTGGCTGTCAATTGCATAACTCGTTTAAATTAAATTGATTGAGGGATATAAATTAAATTTTAAAAATTGTAATAAATGAGAAAAAGGCGTGAAAGATATTTTCTATAAAAGAGTTTACGGATATGGGTGGGGGATCAAATTTATACAATATGAGCTTTTAGAAAACCAAGAGAATAAATCTGTACTTACGTTCATGTCGAAGCAGTCAGGTCTTCTGTGATGCAATGCCTTGGTGATTTCTTACGACCAACTAACAGAAAGGAACGAAGAGGTCTCTATTTATAACAAAAGCTTTTTTACCCCGAAAACAAACGTCGAAGACAGAAGAAACCTTCCTCGCAGATCAAATAAAGTCGAAATTACAATAAAAATAGAGGCTGGAGGCTTTGAAGAAGCGCTTCGAAGATCAATGCCGAGGTCGGAAAGGTCACTCAGACCACTTTCCTTTCTTCTGATGTAGGTCAATCATTAAGGTAACAAACCGATTAACAAAGCAAATTTTGCTCAGTCGTCAGGGGATATTCTATTCTGAGATTGTGCATCGATGCATAATTTTATGTCTAAGGTCATCAGACCGTTCGGGTTATGACCATTACGGAGAAACTTCGGTAATCCCGAAAGTATGAAAAATCAGTTTTTTATGCATAAAGTTGCACGATTGCTATCTTTCCTGATGCAGTAATAAACTGATGTTATGACATTGTGTTTTACGTTTTCCTTTAAGCGTTTAGCTAAGCGATTTTTTTATAAAGCAATAATTGGCAGGTTGCTTACCGCATTAGTCATTTGAGCTAAAAATATAGTGGTAGATATAAATAATTCCGCTGAAACTTAAATTTTGATAAATAACCTTCATTAATTTTGATAAATAACGTTCATAAATTTCGATAAATAACCTTCATAAATTTCGACAAATAACCTTCATAAATTTTGATAAATAACCTTCATAAATTTTGATAAATAACCTTATATTTTGGATCTTTTTCTGTGAATTTCGCTTAGATCAACTTCTGATTTTTTTCGTTGTATTCATCATGACTTGGAATGTCAACGTTTGTTTTTTTCGTTTTCAAGATTAAACGAAAGTTTATTTACGTTGCTAGATGCAAGAATTTATTTGGTTATGTCTTTTCAACATCTCCGACTTCGACATTGATTATTTCCATCAAGTTAAGAGATTTATACATTGCCTACTTTATCACTAACAAATAGGGTTTGGTGGTCCTTAAAAATAAACTTTTGAAATTTTGATGGGGTTCCCTCCCATTTTCTTTGAGAGCCTAAAATAAAACTTAAATAAAAAAAGTACGTTTTAGGCGTCGCTACCAAGATGTGAAGTTTCGAAAACTTAATAATGTTTCCAAAATTTGAATAAACTTCACATCAAACTGGCAAATAATAATCAATAGCAATTACTGAACGTATTAGAGTACATTCCCCTTGCTCTCATCGCCATTCCAAGTTCAACTCTTAGTCATTTTTTATGATGAGACAGGAGTGTTCTCGCTCATGTCCTAATTTCAGCCTGAGCCTGACTCAAAACATATCAGTTTGTAGTGAGCTACTGTACTAAGTGTAGTATACTTGTTTGAGTGTTTTTTGACCATCGTTGACTCTTAAGTTATAGTATACCCAATTCAAATTATTAAAGTGAAATAGTTTGTAAAAGTATCATCAACGTTACACGAATATGGCAGTTTATAGCACTTTTTAGTAATGGTATCAAGTAGCAAACCGGCCATTTTAACAAAGAAATATACAGATACTTGGCTTATTGGTCAAATGTCTACATCATTGTCCCATAGAAAGTTGCCATATAAAAGAGAAGTTTTCAGCTTTTTTTCCATTATAAGAATGAATTAAACCTAAATATTCAAGATTCCGCTCATTGAATTGTTAATGATGTGCTTCTTGTTTGGGAAAAGGGTATGATTCCACAAGATTAAAAAAAGCACATTGTAGACAAAATCGAAGAATTTTTTAAAGAAAGGAAAAAGCTTAAAAAGTACAAGGAAAATAAAGCAAATGCTCAGAAGGTTTAAAACATAAAGAAGAAGAGTGGATAATGCCTTTACAATATCTCTTTGATTTTATGAATGCTAATGCTCTTATTATGATCAAAAAGTCCAAGAAAATAAGATTTTTTACTTTCTCAAAGACAAAAGGCATTGCCAAGTTACTTTAAATACCAAAACTTCAATCAGGAACAGGAGACACAATAGCTGATGCTATTCACGAAACACTAGAATGTTAGGGAAATATTGATCAGGTAAAAACTATTGATCAAGTAAACCAAAACTTTAATCAGGATCAGGAGACACAATAGCTAATGCTATTCACGAAGCACTAGAATGTTAGGGAAATATTGATCAAGTAAAAACTATCGATCAAGTAAACCAAAACTTCAATCAGGAACAGGAGACAAAATAGCTAATGCTATTCACGAAACACTAGAATGTTAGGGAAATATTGATCAAGTAAAAACTATTGATCAAGTAAACCAAAACTTTAATCAGGAACAGGAGACACAATAGCAAATGCTATTCACGAAGCACTAGAATGTTAGGGAAATATTGATCAAGTAAAATGTGTGAGTTTTGATATAATTTCTGTAAACACTTGGTTGCGAAGAGGTGCATGTGTCCTTACTGAGCAAAAGATGGACAAAGAGTTGCTCAGGGTGGTTTGCCGTTATCATGTCCTGGAAATCATGCTTGAGGCAGCTGTTGTCAAATCTATTGGTGCTTCAACAGGGTCTGACATATTAATGATCAAACGATTCAAAATTTCGTGGAGTTCAGTTGATCACAGTAATTTTCAAGCTGATCTGATGTCTCAATTCATGAAAAAGCGATCAAAAGTGCATCAGATGTCATTGAATTTTCCAAAAATCAACTTGAGGAGTGCCAGTCTCGAGATAACTATGAAGAACTTTTAAAGCTCACCATTATATTTCTCGGAGGAGTTCCTAAAGGAGGAATACATTTTAAAAATTCAAGGGTATTATATCGTGCTTGATGGATAGGAAAGGCAATTTACTGTCTCTCAAAATATATTTATCAGTTAAATCTTCCGAATAAGAAGAATCTAGAAATCGGAATGTTCGCTTGTTTGTGGTGAAATGTTACATGAATAGCTGGTTTAAACCCGCGTCTGCTTATTTTGCCCCAAGAAATGATTTGGAGCTCTGAAAAACTTAAAAGAGTATGAAGGTATCAATTACGAAATTTCAAAGTGTAGGATCAACAACTTCATACGACATTTGTGGTACCTGTCAGATGAATTTGTTGTTTTTGCGTCTTTTTTGACGACTATGTTTCTTACGAAACAAAAAGGAAAAATGGCCGATGCTTTGAAAACTAAAGAGAATAATGAATCCTTGAAACGAGTCCGAGTTGATCCAGATGAAGAATCTTCATGATTTTATACCAACTAACACAATGAGGTTTTTTAAAATCTTGAATGTACCATCAAGTTTCTGCAAAAAGATGCGACAGAATAAAATGAAGATGAATCCTACAAGAATAGTGAAGCAATAGATGGTTCATTAAGAGCTGTAAATAATCTAGCAGGATGTGGAGTGGCACTGATAGAAGAGTACAACGAACTTCATACAAAAGACTAAGAGCAAAAACAGCACTAATTTCTGTTATTAAAACAATTTAAAAGCAAATATCAGGACTAAAAAAAAACCTATTTTAATGTTTTAAAAGCTCGCATAATATTCTGTAATTCTGTGAACTGGAATTCTTTTTCAGCCTCATAGGTTGGTTTAATGCGTAAAAAATCCAAAATCCTTTAAATTGTATGAAATGTTTAATAAATGAAGATAATTTAACTGAAGTTAGTTAGATTTTAATTTTCCCTAAAATTCACAAATTTTCAGCCATGGTAGTGACTCTTAAAACTCGACTTAAAAATCTGAAAAAATTCCGTTAATTATTTTTTTGTAAAGTAAATGAAAATAACAGGGTGTCCCATTGAAAATTTGCAAAAAACATTTTTACTCTCGTATAAGAACTAAAATAGGATCACTTGTTTCAGCATCATAAAATATTCTTTTTCAGTTAATTCATCGAATTAAGAGATAAAGAAACGATATTTGAATAAATTTCACCGAAACTTCCTCTGCAGTCTTGAAATTCTTCATTGAAACATTTTGAAACAGCTAAAACAAGAAGAAATTAAGCTAAATTCATTTCTGAAACCATTCTCCAGAGTCCTGTTTATATGAGAGTAATTGCAAATTTGGTGTATCGGTAGAAAATCCTTTGTTTTCAAAATCATTTTCATAGATACCTATTAAATGTTTTTTAAACTATAGTAAAATAAAAAAAATTGGTTTCGAATTCTTTGATTTATGATGAAAATAAATAAATTTACAAAAAAATTTTTACCCTCAAATAAGAATCACCCTAAAATATGATCAGTTGTTTCAGCATCATAAAATATTCTTTCTCAGTTAATTCGGTTCGTCTGAGTACTCTGCTTTTGCTATAGTTTGCAATGAGTTTGACGCAACAAGCTTGCTGCAAGTTCGACACGTGGTGACTTCGCTGTTTGCAATAACCTGTTTCAATCTTGCACTCTTGCTGTGTCAAACTTTCTCGAAGCTTGCAGATTTTCTGCATCTTTGCTGCAAACTAAATTTGCTGTCTGAGGAGAATACCTACCAGTCAAGTGGTGTCTAAATCTATACCCCTGTACCTGGAATCCGAAAGATTGATTCTTTAATCATCTGTACTCCATTCCTCCTGTACTCCAGATGAATTTTTAATGATACTTTTTGGAGAGGCTTCTTGGGGCTGGATATTGCAGGGGGATCCCGCTTTAAGGAATCTGCTGCCTCGTTGCCATTGTGGCCCACGAATCCATCCGAGTTGAATGGAGGGTGAATGATTAGAATGGTTATGAATTTTGTGCTATTGGGCTTGTGGTTGAAAATTAGCTGACTGCCTTTAAGCTCGATTCACTGTCACTCCATATCTTGATGTAGTTGTTGTTGTTTTTGCTAGCCTAGATGCTCGCTTCTTTAATAATCAGTTTGGTAGTGGCCTAGTGGTAAGGTCTCGGCTTTGGAGTCGATGGGTTCCAGGCTCGAAACCCAATTCCACCAAAGATCCGTCGTGTATTGAACCTGTTGCGCGTTAAATCATACGTAGGGGTCAAACATCCTCTCTTTGGTGTGGTGCAGAAATTCGGAGAGGGGGGTGATGGCTCAGGTGTCGTCCTCGTCATCTGACCGAGGTTCAAAATTATGAGATCCGTCACAAAATAGCCCTCGTTTTGCTTCAAAACGGGACGTTAACCCATTAACGACTGACGTTGCGTTTTTGCAACATTAGTGAAATGATTTTTTCTTTTACTATAAAGTGATTTTTTAATTAATTTTTGTATTACATTAGACAAATCTTCTATGCTTCTAGGGGAAAAAACTGTTTCGCTCTCATTGAAGCTTTTTCTTTAATAAATTCTTTAAATTGACATTTTTTCCTGACTCTTTTTCTTTTAATTTTAAATAGATCTCACAGATGGCAGCAGATATTTGTATTAAATGTAATCTGCCCTTACATAGCAATTGTTTCAATGACTTTCATGTATCCAAAAAGTAATGCGTTTTGCCTGACTTTGTGTTTTTCGCAACATTTTGTATTTTCTATAAAAATAAATATTTTTTTCGCCTGTTACTTTTTTTCTTAATTAGACTCTAATTCTGTCTAAAAACAATTTTTGTCCATTTCCTTCAAACAGAAGGTAGTGCGGTCGTTAATGGGTTAATATAATTAAACTAAACTGAACTTGCCAAGCCCTTGGTGGGTAGGGTTCAAACACTGAAGATTTAGATTAAATTTGTTTGAATCGAAGAAAGTATATTAATTATTGCATTATTTATATTCATACATTTATCACACTGATTTATCACACTGACTTCATCGATTTAATAAACTCAACTCTTCATTATGCCCGTGTGGGCGACTCGGTGATGCAGACCACTACACATTCAAATGCTCTTTAACACCTAATAGAACCTGCAGTTCAACACCGAGTCGCCTGGTTCAAAAATCTGCAAAGAAAACAGGGTGTGTATGACACCGTCTGGGGCCGTCCACAAATGATGCCACTCTTGGAGGGGGAGGAGAGGGCTCGTGAAATTGTGACAGTTTGTGACAAAGGGAGGGGGTAACAAGAAGTGTGACATCACACATTTTGGTTTAAATAAAAACATTTAAAATCAGCAAATTAAATTTTGAAGTTATTTTGAAATTACCAGAATTTGAGGGTATTTTTTAATCGGGGCTAAAACAACTTCCATGAGAATTCTTTAAACTTATATTCCTTTCTTTTCGAAAGGGCATTCAGGGTATGTTCTGAGAATAAGGTAGCAGCAGAAATTCTTCACCATCAGAAGAAAACCTCCCTCTGCTCACAAATGTCATTAAAACACATAGTTAAAGTTTAAAAATAAAATTTGAAATATGATCTATAACTTAGTGCTTTGTTTCTGAACTGCAAATATATGTTTATGTAATATAGCTTGACATGTGACAAGGGGGAGAAGGAGGTATGGTGAAGTGTGACACTTTGTGACAAAGGGGGGGAGGGGAATCAAAAATATTGAAAAAAAGAGTGACATCATTTATGGACAGCCCCTCTGGAAAAATATTTTAGATTTAGTGAGGCCTTGTGCAACCTGCTGAGCCGGAGCTGAGGCAGCCTTACTTTTAATCAGTTTGGTTTTTAACCTTCTGTAAATAGTGCTGTCAGCTCTCTTTTACCTTTTTACATGTTTTCTCGCTTTCCAGCTGAGTTCTGCCGGTCATTACATCCCTATTAAAGCCATGTCACACGAGAAAAAATTTGCCAACCCAACTGTACGTTCAACTCAAAACTTGAGAATTGAGTTTAATCTGCTGTCTGATGTGGAAGTTGGGGTTGAGGAAAATACACTCAGTCCTGTTGATTTCTCGCGACAGAGTTGACCCAACCTTGTATCTGAACCAATCAGATGAATTATTGACTGCTTTCTTCATAACACACAACGTCATACTCAAAGATGGCGGCTCCCATGAAGTGGTCGTTCCCCAGCTGATAGGCACTGCCTCATATTTCTGTCCATCCCCTTTATTAACCTTCCAGCGGGCGCGCGTTTTCAAAAGATACTTGCATTGTGCACTATCGTATTACATATTTACATCGTTCTTTTATAAATTTAAGTGCAATTTTTATTTATAAAATCTTTGTTTACTATTAAGCTAATAAATACTGATAATTTAAATAAAATCTGGATTTATTTTTGTAGAACAACGCGATATATTTATGTAATACGATGCACGATATGTCATAAAATTTGTGCATGCGCGCCCGCTGGAAGGTTAATAACGTGTATGGAATCAAAATAAGCGACAACAACAAACAACCACGAATAAGATTTTCGCCAAATATAAGGATAGAGTTATATTTCTGACGGTCGGAAAATAAAAACTGCTACAATTCCTTACCCAACGCTAGTTCGGTTGAAATAGGGATCAGAGTTGGCGGTTGCGAGTTGAGAAGATTTTTGTCCTTATGATAAGCGCTTTAGCACACAGAATCCGGCCTATAAAGAAAGCTGGCATGCTCAAATATTTGGCGCGAATTGTGTGTTGGCGACTTAAGGTTGGACCTTCTTTTGGTAACCCCAGAACTGAAGATACTCCGTCGTCTCCTTCGATATCAATCCTACCGCCACGAGAAAATCCCTGAACAGGGTTGCCTCAAGTGGACGAGTCGAAGAAAGGAGGGAAACGGGTATAAAATCAACCGCAACATTTGCAACTTCGTTAGGCGAGGAATTCGTTTCCGACCGAAGTACAAAGCGAAATGAGACTTCCGCCGATTCTATCAGCGCAAATGAAATAAAACCCTTCTCTTCACCCCCAAAGTGTAGTGGAATATCCCGTTTCTATAACGACCGCCATCAGCATGTCTAGTGTCTGCGGTTTTTCTCGTGGACAGTATGACGCAACACGGTGTACACTCTGTGCTGTGTTTGAAAGTAAAGTTTGAGGTGCTGTTTTTATTTCGTTTTCTTATCCTTCAAATGTGAAATGCGCAATTGATTCCAACTTTAAAATGAGTGGGATTTCTTTATAGATTCTCTAAAAAAATATTTAAATAAAATAAGGAAGGAAGAATTAATTACAACTTTGCAAAGAAGATAAAAAAAGAATCTTTATTTCTTAACTTTTAGCAATGAATGAAAACAATGCTATAAATATCTGTAGAAAAATTAAAATGGTTTGAATTTTACTGCAGTGACAAGTATTATTTAAAATTTTATATAATAATTTCAAAAACAATTGTCAAAATTCAGGAAAAAATTGCATCATTGAAAAGATAATACAACAACTTCTAAACTCCTGGTGTGTTTTTAGAAAATTCGGTGCTTGCATGTTTTGACTTCTTAACCCTTGCCTTTTGGAAATGGTCTTTTATTTTTTTTTAAAAAAATAAGACTTTTAGAATCATAATGTGTTTTAATGTTTTTGTGATTATGTGTTTTCGTTTTTAATCATATATGCGCTTGCAAAATTTTTGTGATTTTGTGTATTCTCTGTGTTCATCTTTTTATTTTCCAGCGCTTTTTTTTATTTTCTCGTTGTGGCTTTTGTTCTTTGTGTGTTTGTTGTTTATAGCACTTTGTAAATGAAGTTTTCTCTGTAGTGTGCTTTTCTTTAAATAAATGAATAATATTTTGAATTTTAAGACGGCATAAAAATCTTTTTTACACAATAATATTTTCGGAAGTTATCGAAGAAAAACGCAAAATGTTGCTTGATTTTATTTGAAATTTTGTTTAATACTTTCAAGGTAGTAAAATGCACTTTGAGAGCGTCTTTTTTAAAACTAATTACATTACAAAATTGCTCCATGTGTCCATTACTACTCTTTAAAGCCTGTTTGTCCCAAATTTGGTAGCTATAGATTCAACGGTATGGCCTGAAGAGTGCCAACAGATAAATATACACTCGCATTTTCTTTTATTAGTTTCATACTATAATATTAATAAATGAAAAAATGGCCTTCAAAATTAACTGCATTTTATTACAATAAAATAAAGTAATCTTACAAATGTAAGCGTATTTAATATTATGCCTGATAAAAGCATGACTGCAACATATTTATTGTATAACAATGCATGACATGACATAAGTAGCAACAGTAAGATATTGTGCTACTTTGAATTTGATTTTTAGATATAGTCGAGAAAGAGACGAGTACGGTACGATTGAACGAAGTTACGTTGTACGCAGTTACGAAGTGTAATGGTTGTGTTTTAATGTTCTAATAAATGTTTGTTTAGTCTTAGAAGAAGTCTTATGAATGTCAATCAAGAAGCCAACAGAAATTAAGTACGTTTAAGAATTAATTTTCAAAAGTTAATTAAACCGTGAGACAAAATATCATAGTAATAAAATTCGCAACATTAAAACACATAGGTCAACATGAATCAGGGGTTTGAACAATTTTAGTTGTTTCTTAGTAAATCAGACACCCTGTTCACAGAAATGAATTTTTTTTTTCTATCACCCACAGATTTTTCTCAAATGGAAAAGGTTATGCGCAATATATTATAGATCTTAGTAGATCACAAAAGATCTTAGTATGTGATAGATGTGTGAAATATTATAGATCTTATCAAAAGAAGATATGTGAAATATTATAGATCTTAGT
>BGPR01002921.1:117632-131231 GCA_013235015.1 Araneus ventricosus
TCTTCACTGATGGCATCATCTTCTTCACTGATGGCATCATCTTCTTCTCTAATTTCTTCTTCTTCAGGATCTTCACATATTGCTACTTATTCGAATAAAAGCATCTCTATGGTTTTTTTAGAAAAAGGTTTATAGTACTTTCTTTTTCTAATTTGTCTAGAAGAAGACAAAAAGGGGTCGGAGGTCAATAATATCGATATATTAATAATATCGCATCCTTCAAATATTCAGCAAGTCGTATAGCTGTGTCGTCAAGCAAGATTTTGGAGATTAGTTTTAATAGAAGTTTGTGTTACTTGGTATCTATTTTTGATGGAATAACATTCTTTCTGGATTTTTTGTATTAAATTGTAGCAGGGATATATTGACTTATCACCTGTTCGTAGTATTTCGTATTGATTTCTTGTTAAACCAGCTTCCACAAAAATTGAGAGGGCCTCTGCTGGAGTTAGCTTTTCTGTTTTATTTTGTAAAGTATGAAGTGTTTTTTCTGTATTTGGCTTCAGGGTCCGAATTTGAAGTAATGTTTTAAACAATTTTTGGAAGCATCGATATTTTGTCAGCTTTGATGTTCATTTCAACACCAAAAGTCAATTGTTCGGTTGGCATTTCAGTCCTTATCTTTTGTGTCCTTAGCTTTTTGGTGCGAGCACATGCTTCTTGAAATAGCTTGAGTAGACGACCGAAAGACATAATTTCTGAATTATGGCAATTATTTACATCTCATTGAGAAAGATTTAATTTCTGAATCAAAGAAGTTTTGGTCACATTTTAAAAAGGACAAAAATAATTACCATTTGTCTGGCAAATTATACTATAACGATAAATGTTTTATCAACGACATTAATATAGCTAATGCTTATGCTGATTACTTTTGTTCGGTATTTAAGCCTAGTTCTGAATATGACAGTAATGATGCCGTTGATTTCAACGACTTCGGCGATTTCGTTGGGATTGGCACTATCACCTATGACGATGCGGTTGTGGCTGTTAAGGAGTTGAAATCTACTTGAACTATTGGTATTGATAATATTCCCCCTTTCATTATTAAGGGCTGTGCTGAGTTTCTGATCTATCCCCTTCTTGCGTTGTTTAACCTTTCTTTGAAAACAAATACATTTCCCCAGGCCTGGAAGTAGACTAAAATCGTTCCCGTATTTAAAAAAGGTAATGCTGAAGAATGCAAAAATTATCGACCGATTGCAATTCTGAGTCCTCTATCAAAGATTTTTGAAATTATAATACATAAAAAGCTTGTCCCCAGGCAAAAAATGTAATTTCTTCTGCTGAACATGGATTCATGACTAAACGTTCTACTTCAACTAATTTATTGTGCTTAACTGACAAAATTATATCCGCTTTTGAAGACATCTGCCAACTAGATGCTATTTACACTGATTTCTCAAAGGCATTCGATTCAATCGACAACTATTCTTATAAAGAAATTGAGAATTATTGGTTTTCATGTCAATCTTGCTCAATGGCTCTTTTTGTATTTGTTCTCTATATGTCTATTTTAATAATGTTGTTTCTGATGTATTTTCAAACACATCTGGAGTTCCTCAGGGTTCAAATCTTTCTCCTTTGCTTTTTATTTTCTTTATAAATGACGTTTGTGGTGAATTTGGTTTTTCTGGGTGTCTCTTGTTTGCCGACGATCTGAAATTTTTCAGACAAATACGATCCAGTGCTGATGCTGCTCTTTTGCAGAACGACCTTGATAACTTATATCAGTGGTGCATCGTTAATAAATTACTCCTTAATGTTGAAAAGTGTAGCATCCTTAGCTTTACTAGAAAATCACAGCCTATTTTTTACTCTTACCAAATTAATGGTATTTTACTACGCCGATACGAGGCAGTTACTGACATTGATGTTACTTTTGACACTAGACTCGATTTTACCCAACATATTGATAACATTGTCTCTAAGGCCTACACTAAACTTGGCTTTATCAAACGTAATACCAGACATTTTTCCGGTGTACTTGCTTTGAAGGTTTTATTTTTCACTATTATCCGCTCGGGTCTTGAGTACTGTTGTTTTGTCTGGGATCCTTACAATAAAAATAAAATTAAAATTATCGAACAAGTACAAACTAGGTTTTTGCGTTACTTATTTTACCGAACAAATCTCTATTATCCGCAGAACTTAACCTCATCTCATTTATGTGACATCTTCGGCAATCACAGCTTGAGGGTCCTACGTGATCTTTCTTATCTTTTATTTTATCATAAGATAATTAATGATGCCATTGATTGCAGTGACATATTGAGCCGTATCACTTTTTCTGTGCCCACTAGAAGTCTTAGGAAGAGTTGCTTATTTGTAAATTCATTTACCAAGTTTAATTACATACGTAATTTTTCTATTTATAAATTTTACAAGATTTTTAACAGGTTCTCTGATGATCTTGATGTGTATAATATGTTTTATGGTGTTTTTAAGACTGAATGTTTGCTGCTTTTGTGTTTTTATTTTGTGTGCTTTTTAAATTCGTGTTGTGTTTTTAGTGATTTCTGTGTCTGTTGTTTTTATTAATCTGTATTTTATGGCTATTTTAGTGTTTGTTTGTGTATCATGCACTCTGTAATTGGAGTTTATTCCGTAATGTGCATTTTCTAAATAAATAAATAAATTTGTTTGCTTTACTGGATATTATCAGCTTCATATCTTAAAAAACTTATAAACTGCGCATGATGATAATATATATGGAGAATTAATAATGATAATAGCATATTTACCATCATTTACTTACAAATAGAAAAGAATATGGCTGCCCTTCTAGGAGTGTGCCTTTTTTTGTCTTGATCGAATTGTAACGGCAATACCCTTAGGCCATCTATTGTTGGCAATTTTACATTATTTTTAAGCAGATTTAAACGAATTTTGGAATGAATATTCTTCTTAATTAGGGGATAACAGCCTTTGCTGCTAAAAATCCCAAACCCTCGTATCTCTCAGAGATACAATTTACGTTTAAACTTACAAAAAAATGAACGTCGAATAAACAGTGGTTGTTACATTATTTGAAAAGGGTTTTATTCGCAAAATTTCCGATAAATGTAATGTGTGAATTTGTGAGATAAACTTCCTTATTTAAATTTAAAATCTTATTTCTTATCTTCTAATTCTAAATCGAAGTTTTTGTTGGAAATGTTCTTATGCTTCAAAAAAAGTTAATTAAAAATAATTTGTCAACATTATTTTAAGGTTTTGTTTCCTAGCAACTAATTCTAATAACATGAAGCTCACTAAAACTTCTCGACATATCTCGTTAAAAAAAATTGTAGAACAAGAGAACTAAAATTCTTGTTTAAGCACGAGGGTAAGTCATTAAGTAAGTCACAAAAGATAAGAAAAAATAATTTACCATAATAATTCACTTGGAAAAAGTTTTATTTTTCAACATAATCTCCACCAATGTTGATGCACTTATCCCATCGTTTTATCAGCGCCCCAATTCCAGCTGTATAAAATTCTTTGGGTTGCTGTCTCATCCACAGTAGGACTTCGTCTTGAACGTCGTCATTATCTGCAAAGTTTTTGCCTCCAAGATGTTGTTTTAGTGGACCAAACAAATGAAAAGTCTGGTTGATCAGCGCTACAGCATCCGCCTTACAACCCAGACTTAGCCCCAAGCGATGTTCATCTGACGACAACGATGACGATGAGATGATGACGACGATCAACACGAAATCCTACTGTGGATGAGACATCAACCCAAAGAATTTTATGCAGCTGAAATTGGGGCGCTGATAAAACGACCGGATAAGTGCATTAATATTGGTGGAGATTATGTTGAAAAATAAAATTGTTTCCAAGTGATTATCATGGTAAATTATTTTTTCTTATCTTTTGTGACTTACTTAATGACTTACCCTCGTATTAAACGTAGAATAACATATAAAAATGACATGCAAAAATTGTAGTGTAATTGCTTTACTGATTCGGCAAAATCAAAATATAAATATTAAAATTAAAATACTATATTAGGAAAACTAACATAAGTGAAAAATAAAACGCTTTAAAATTTAACAGAGACTGGATTTCCATTAATTTAATTTTTGTTATCGCATAATCAGATGAACCAGGGGGAGTAGTCTCCCCTAAACATTCTCGTATACTTCCCCGAAAAGGTGCTGCTCCCATCCCCCCGCGTGGATAAAAAAATTCGAACCTACTGTAACCCAGAATCCAATGACTATTAGAAGGTTTTTCATTGTAGATTATAGTGATTGTAAAATATTTAGTTAAAGAATCAAATTCAAAGAGATGCGGACCGATTAAAACGCATCTATCACACACTGCTAGGTTCCACTCTTGCCGGCTCAAGAACAAAGTGACGTAATCCTTCCGCGTGCACAGAGATTGCTACCAGTACGCACTACACATGCGCATGGAGAATAGGATTAAAAAAAATGAATATGCAATTTGAAGCATTTTTTTTAACCGATTGGAACGAAATTTGGGCACAGATCTATAATTAATGTTAGCAACCGTCATATCAATTTTTATCTATCTAAGCCAAAGGGTTTAGGAGATATAATTTTTACAAGTATGCGACTATACAGTCCGACAGACCATCAACCCTTGGACGGATTTGGTCCATACTTTGCTACGGACCTACATTCAGATACCAAATTTTATCCATCTAGATATTCAAGTTTTTGAGTTATAGTGTTCACATGACTGCGGACCGACAGACAGACTTCCCTTAGACGGATTTTATCCAAAATTTGACAGATACCTACATATTATGTGTCACGATCACATACCAAATTTAATCCTTGTATCTCTAAGTTATCGTGTTCAGAGAGACAGACATAATTGCAAAATTGTGTTTTTTGGACTCAGGGAGGTGTAAAACGTGGAGATCCGTCAAAATCTCGAGTTCGAATTTTTTGACGATTACAATACTTTCTCTTTGTATACTTCGTATGCGAGAAAGTAAAAAGGGAAGGTCTCCCACCCTCACATCCAGTCAGGGGTCAACAGACGACCTTCCAACTTCCTTTCGTTACTTTTAAGCCGGCCATTCACTTCACAGATAAACTGGATATTTTGGAACGCGAGAAGGAAAAAGCCATAAAAATCTATGGAAATCAGCCAAATGGCTTGTGGTGGTTAGTCGCCTGGACTTTAGATGGTCGCCTGGTCTAGCTTCAGATGGACCCTGAAAGAGGCTAGCGAAAAGAACAATACTTTGTGTAGATTGAAGCCTCGCTTCGAAGGTGGCATAAATTAAAATCTGGTGATTGGGGAAAATCGAAGAGCGATTGACAAGCAGCTGTAGAGGGGGAAAGAAGATCGTTCCCCCCTACCTTCGTTCAGAGTTAGCGTCCTTGTGAATGGCGCGCCGGTATTTTTCGATTAAAATGGGTGGAAATAAAAACCGGGCTTAGGACAAATGGCATGGCTATACTTCAAGTGAATGTACTTCTTTCGTTAAAGAAGTAATGACTTTCTGAAGCAATAGTTATAAGAAAACTTTAAGGGAGATAAAAAAAAGAATTATTAAAAATAATGTTTTAATATTATTTTTAATGAAATGCTGCCAAAACAAAGTGGGCTATTAAATATTCAGGTTAGAAAAAAATACAAAACTACTGTAATTAAATTTTTAAAAGAAAAAATGTATCTTTATCTGTATTTGCCTATTTGGGACTAGGAAACTCTACTTCTGAGTTCAAACTTTAAAGATCAACTCATTCCCCCTCCGATTAATTAAAATAACTTCTTACATAATTTTGTCTAGTGGGACAAATTGTACTAATTTATTGAGCTAAAAATGTATTATGCTAATTATGTTGTGATAATAGACTGTGAATTAATGAAATCAGAATTATTTTAACAAGTTATTGCATTGTAATATTCGTAACGAATAAAAATATATATATATTGGTAGAATTATTAAAATATTTAAAGAAAAGGAATTAATTAGATAAAAAATCGTTTGGTCATAAAAGAAATTAATTTAAAAATATCGTTTGGTCATAAATGAAATTAATTTAAAAATATCGTTTGGCTGAAAAAAGAAATTAATTAAAAAAAAATGTTTGGCATTAATTCTTTTCTAAAGGTAATAAAAATAGTGTGGCAACGATATATTTGTCTTTTGCTAACGTCGCCTAGCAACGGAGGAGAATAATATTTTAACATGGAATTCGATGTCAGTGAGTGATGTAACGTTTGTGATGTAAGTGTATGTGTTTGTTTTACATGTTTGTGCTGTGGGAGACGTCCAATAAACATATTATTTTTGATAAAGAAAGCTTCACGATTATTCATGCTTTGCTGAAATACATCACGGCATCCATAATATCTATATATATCAAACACACTATTGATGTAGACGGTGATAATTTTATTTATTGATCGAATGACATATATAAGTGTTATAAGATTGTACACGTATAGATAAATATGTACACATTCATACACAAAATTAATATGTACGCAATTAAGGCATGCATACGCAAAATTATAAAATACACCGATTTGTTCTATTGAGTATTAAATATTTGAAATATCCTACAGATTGTGTTCATCGTGTTATTTAATAAAAAAAACACTTCAATAATATTTGAATACAGCAATGGTTCAGTCTTATGAAACTTAATTAATTACTCATAATGATATTTAATACTCATAATGATACTTTATAAAAACTGCTAAATTTAAACTTTTTCACAAGACCTGCGTAAACTTATCTATAGAATAACATATATAAGTGCAATGCGATTAATAATACATACTCAAAATAAAATTAATATGTGTACAGACATAGGCATTCATACACAACATAGGAGAAATAGACATATTTGTTCCATTGAATACTTAATATGTGAAATATCATTAAACAATGTTTTTATCATATTATTTAATAAAAAATTCGGCAATATTTGAATACATTTATTAAATGCTCAGATGCATTTCATATTAGAACAAAGAGTGCTAATTTTAAACTCGGCATTTTTGAAATTTTCAGCATTTATAATTCATCTAAAAGAGTAGAATTTCTAAACATTTTGAAGCTTTTAAGCGATAGAGCTAAACACACCATATTTTTTTCCTATAATAATAATTTTATTTAAATGCAGAATGACATATATGAGGGAAATACAATTATGCAGGGTGTACACAAATGAAATGACACATTTAAAAAATTAATTTTAAAAAAACTAAAAATGTTTGAACTACATTTTTTTTAATAAGGGGCAGTCCACAAATGATGTCACGCTGGGAGGGGGGGGGGGGGGTTCGTGAAATTGTGGCAGTTTGTGACAAAGGGAGGGGATAACAAGAAGTATGACATCACACATTTTGGTTAAAATAAAAACATTTAAAATCAGCAGATAAAATTTTGAAGTTATTTTGAAATTACCAGAATTTGAGGGTATTTTTTTAATCGGGACTAAAACAACTTTCGTGTGATTTTTTTTTCAGTTATATTCCTTTCTTTTCGAAAAAGGATTTCAGGGTAGGTTCTGAGAATATGGAAATAGCAGAAATTCGTCAACATTAGAAGAAAACTTCCCCCAGCTCACGAACGTCATTAAAACACATAGTTAAATTTTAAAAATAAAATTTGAAATATGATCTATAACGTAGTGCTTTGTTTCTGAACTGCAAGTATATGTTTATGTAATATAGCGTGACATGTGACAAGGGGAAGGGAGGGGGTATGGTGAAGTGTGACACTTTGTGACAAAGGGGGGAGGTGGTCAAAAATATTTTCTAAAAAAGTGTAACATCATTTATGGACAGCCGCTAAGAGCACATCTCAAAACGTTTTTTTCAGATAGGTAACGCGGCGTTACGCCGTTCTAAATTTGTTGCAGCGAAAAAATTCCGTACGCAATAGCTACCGATCAGCAAAAGCCGATGCGTGTTTTCTGGTTTCTTTTTTCAGTTTTTCTTGAATATCACGAAAACTCTTCAGTTTTCACACTACATGTAAATTAACAAATTAAGGAGCGTAAAATTGTCTACAAAGACATGCTTTTATTTTTCTTTCAGTTTTAATATTTTCTCAGATAATGGCTCTAAACAAATTTTTGATTTCCAGTAATTTACCACTTCCAGGACCACCGAAATGGCATGTTACCTATCTGAAAAAAACTTTTTGCGATGCGCTCTCATTTAACAAAAATTCGTAGTTCCAACATTTTTAATTAATTTTTGAAATGAGTCACTTTATCTGTACAACCTGTATAAGTATGAATGATAATGCATACTCAAAATAAAATTAATATTTATACAGTTAAAGTATGCATACACAACATATAAGAAATTGATATATTCGTTCCATTGACTACTTAACATGTGAAATATCATTAGAGAATCGTATTATCGTATCATTTAATAAAGAATAATTCCACAATATTTGAATACTGCAGTATTTCAGATGCATTTATTTTCTGGCATACGAAGTATACAGAGAGTAAGAAATTGTAATCGTAGAAAAAACTTTGATCTCAAAGATTTTGATGATACGTTTTTAATACTATTTGATGATACGTTTTTAATACTATTTGATGATACGTTTTTAATACTATTTGATGATACGTTTTTAATACTATTTGATGATACGTTTTAAAAACTATTTTCTGAATTATGTCTGCCCGCCTCTGTGCACGATAACTGTGTAGATTTCTGAAAATTGCGTGATAAAGAAAATTGTAATGCACAGAATATTACGTTCTACAGAGCAGACCGTACCAAAGATACCAAATTTGGAATTTTGGCAAACTTCTTGGGTAGTAAGTGCTCACCAAGAAATGCTTGCTGAAACTTTGATTTGGATTTTAATTTATAAAAAATTAATTAAAATTTTATCCTTTCTCCACAATAACTTTTGAGCATATTATCTCTCAGAAGCCGTTTTCACACTACATTATTGTTCAAGTAATTAGATTTTCGTTGACACCAATTTCATTTCCGGACAGTTTTTCCTCTAATTTTAATAAAATTTTCAAACTTTTTTTCAACACAATTTTTAACAATGCTTCTTATTATTGTAACGAAATTCATTTTATTGTATCATCATATCTTTCGCTCGCTTTCACCATTATCAGCATTATGACGATAATAAATGCTTTCTTTGGACATTTATTCCAAAGCAGAATTTTCAGCGTCGCTTTGATTAACATGACTAGCCGCCTTCGGCGACCAGCTTGTTAACCGGGAATATTTCAATTGAATATTTTGTGAATAATTTGATATTCATGGTTCTCTTAACAAGGTAATTTTAAATTCAGAGACATTTAACCCATGTTCTTTCAGTGGCCTTCCACCTATTCAATTCGTTGTCTGTATGAACATCCTTAATGGATTCGAGTAACTGTCTATGTCATGTATCATACAATGGCATCATCCTCTTGAGAATACGCATTTGATTTTAGCTTTAAAATGGCGTGGCACATTCTACTTGTTAGCTGGATGAAAATATGCTGATTAAAACCTATCATTAAAAATTAAAATATTACCTTAGCTTTCAACAATGGAAGATAAACACGCAAATAAATATTTGTTTAAACAATGAAAACAGTTTGAATTGCGTTGCAACAATGAGAAGTATTGTTGTAATTTATGCCAAAAAATATTTTTAAAATTTTTTTTAAAATTAGATAAAAAAAATTGTACTGCAACTTAATTCATATCATTGAAAAAATAATTTGTTGCACGTTCAGATGATGTAAAAATGTTTTTTATGCTGCAATATTTTCGAAAGTTATTAAGGAAATAACTTTTCAAAAAAGGGCTCCGAGGTGCACATTCCCACCCTCCAAAGAAAGCCGCAACAAAAGGATGTCTCACAAGATATCAGGAGTTTTTTACTTGACTTTCGTCTCATCAGTTTATTTTATCAAAATAAAAAGTTATATGAAACTTTACAAATTCATTTAAAAAATATAAAAAATCCTATACTCCTTATTTAATCGGCATTTCCTTTTCTTTTTTTCTGATAAAGATTATGAAAGTTTGTAGAAAAAAGCTAGATAGAAAATGCATTCGAGCGATAACATTTACATTTAGAATCATCACCAGATTTATGAATCAAATTGTCTTTATAGAATGGCCACATCCATAGGATTCATGCGGCTTAACGGCCGTCTGACTGGAGTAGCTTCTCTTTATAGAATGGTCACATCCATAGGATTCATGCTACTCAATGGCCATCTGACTGGATTAGCTTCTCTTTATAGAATGGTCACATCCATAGGATTCATGCGACGCAACGGCCGTCTGACTGGAGTAGCTTCTCTTTATAGAATGGTCACATCCATAGGATTCATGCGACTTAACGGCCGTCTGACTGGACTAGCTTCTCTTAATTCCAAAACCGCTTCCACCTGCTGAGATGACTGATATTCAACGCTTACTTTATCCAATCTGTCTTCTGAAGTAACTTTTCTTCGAATATCGGGACGTGAATGATGAGATCTCAGCTGAAGACTTTGGCAGCGGCACAATTTCTTTAATGAAGCCTTGAAGTTAAAGGTGTAGCTACCATAGACAAGAGGATTGATGCAGGAGCTGAATACGGCAGACGTGAACATCAAGGACTGCATTCTTGTATCCAAATTTTCTGCTGATTTGGCATCGAAAAGATACCACAAGTCAATGACCACATAAGGAGTCCAGCAAAAGAAAAAGGAAATGACAATTGAAGTTGTCATTTTAAGAGTCCGAGATAGAGTTTTCTCCAGATGGCAAATATCTGATCGACGAAAAATGCAGTGAGTTGATTTTTCTGTTCCATTGTCCTCATTTGAATCTGGAAGATACGGGAAAATCATTAGACTTATTATTTAAAAGTATATTTAGAAAAATTACTGTTTCATATTTGTGAAATAAAATGAGAATGTCTGAATAATTCGGCAAAGAAAAAGGTAATTGTTGTTTAGAAGATAAAACAATGAGATTCATTTGGACAGCTACTTAATATTTCATAGACCAACAACATTATGACACAGTGGCGAATACAGGATTTAGGTCTGGGAAGGGGGGCTGAGGCATGAAAAGTTTTGCATCGTCGCGACGAATGACAAAGTTTATGGCTTATGTAAACCAAAACACTTTAACTTTACAGACTTTACTCACCTGACAGTAAGAATCATAAAGAACACTACAATACTATCGATAATTTAACAAAAAAAGCAATGAAATAACTAGCAAAAACATATTTTTGACCGTGTCAACGCTGCAAATACGAGTGGAATGACTACAAAAGTGGGAATATTTTCGAGCCTGTCAAAAACCAGGAAGAAATGTTTTTACTTTTTTTAAAGAGAGATTAAGAAAAAGTAGCTGTAGCGATTTTAAATAAAATAAAGAATTCTGGTCTAGCTCTGGGGGGCTGCAGCCCGATAGCCCCCCTGGATTCGCCACTGTTATGGCATAATATACTTTAAGGATGACAATGATAATCTCTAAGTAAGTATGGGATATAATTTCCGTCTTAGAACCACAAACTTTTAATTTAAAATAAATTAAAATATTCAAATTTTGTATACTGTTCTTGGGATAGACTGACAATGTTTTATTTCATTCTCTTCTTTTAATTTTTTTACATACAAATTTCAAGTGGGAAAATTCACGCGAGCAACACCAATCATTCAGTTTTTGGAAGTGCGTTTGAGCCTTCGATCAAAATCAAGATTTACTACATGAAACAAAAAAATCCTTTTGTTGAACTTATTTATCAACTCGTTATCGAAAACTGAGTTTGTGGTATTGCGTTATAAACCATGGCCGCGGTGGCATAGTGGTAAGGTGTTGGCTTCGGGGCCCAAGGGCTTTCAAGTTCGAAACCAGATTCCACTGAAGATCCACCGTGTATGGGGACTCTTGCACGCTAAATCATACGTAGTGAGTAAAACGTCTTCCCTTTAGTGTTTTACGGAAAGGTTGCAGGAGTGGTGCCATTCTCAGGTGTCGTCCCCGTCATCTGACCGCGGTTCAAAATGACGACGTCCGTCCCAAAATAGCCCTCGTCGGTGGTGGCTCGTGTTAAATCAGCATTGGTCTGCTCTGAAATGTTTTTCACTGCGTAATAATGGTTTCTGCATAACTTAGATTATGCTCTTTTGAAGTTAAGAATTAAGTTAGATAATAAAAAATTATGGTTAGATTTTAGAATTTTTGGAGATTGTTTTTAATAAACAAATTTTAATTAAGAAATTACTAATTTTCCATTAACAATTACTAAGAAGTTTCAAAATAAACTTTTGCTACATCCTTTACTCTCATTTATAAGGATTTAGACAAGTGCGACAGAACATTAAAAATTCATTGAAAGATGTGGGTTGAAATAAATACGTATGTAGAGATAAATATATTATTTATTGGTTTTAATAAAATTACTTACAATGAAATCTACTCTTCTTATTTTATTTATCGCGCGAATATACCAACATTTCCCCCTTTATTTGTACGACTCAAATAAAACAAAAATGCACCTCGACGAGTAGACAGACAGAATTCCCTTTGATAGATTTCGTCCACAATTTGGTACAGGATTCACAATTTTCAGTGTAGTGCGCCATCATATAAGGCAGTATCTACCTCCGGACCACGGGAATTCTTTTTGTTTGGTTAAAATTCGTGACTCCGGACCCAAGGTCCCCGGTTCTAAACTAGGTACTGCCACAGTGGTGACTACCGGACGAAGTACATGCAACTCCTGCTTTCAGTCCCACTACTAGATGGCAGCACCAAAAAACACATCACTTCCATCTTCTGCTACATTCACCGGATGGCAGCACTACAACTCCTACAGGAACGCAGCTTTCTCAATTCAAAGTCTATGACGCATTTCACAGCACAAAGTCTATGACGCTTTTCATAGCACAAAGCTTGCACGTGCCTGCGCACAAACAATCGGGGCAGCGATCTGCGCATATGCACGCAGCACATCGCTTCTTTGATATTCAGATAATATCAAACAAGCTAGGGGTTGCTCCTGTAGCGCACCGTGCTACACCATCTTACTCTGATGTATATAAGCCAATATCCACCTCTGGACATTGGGAATTCCCTTTGTCTAGTGGTTAAGATGCTTGACTCGGGACTCAAAGGTCTCCGGTTCTATCCCGCCGCCAAAGTGGTGACTCGTGGACAAAGAACACGCAACAACAACTTTTAGTCCCACTACTATATGACAGCACCACAAATTACATCAATTCCATCTTCTGCTGCATTCGGCAGATGGCAACACTATAGCAACGCAGATCTCCCATTCAAAGTATATGACAGATTTCTTAGCACAAAGTCTACGGCGCATTTCATAACACAAAGTCTGCAAGTGCTTGCGATTTGCGCATATACACGCAGCACATGGAAGTGCAATTATCGCTTCCTTGATATTCAGACAATATCAAAGAAGCTGGGGATTGCTCCTGTAGTGTGCCGTGCTGTGCTATCATATAAAAGTCAGTATCTGCCTCAGGACCATGGAAATTCCTTTTGTGTAGTGGTTAAGATTCGTGACTACGGACCCAAAGGTCTCCGGCTCTAAACTACGCACTGCCACAACAGAATCAAGATTTCAATTCTTTCTGTGACTTAATGCGTTATGAAAAATTTCGATTT
>BGPR01002921.1:135545-148975 GCA_013235015.1 Araneus ventricosus
TTATGTAGAGAAATAAACTTGCTTTTCAAGTAAATATCTTGGTTTCCCTTTTTCTTTTTGACTTTCTTAACCTACTTGCTGACTTATTCTCGCATAAAATAATAACTTCATGAGTGAATTAAATATTGGCATTAGATATTAATAAATTGTCATCTTGAAAAATGAAATAGAAATTTAAAGCTGCATAAGTTGATGTTCTTGTGCTTCTTTCTACTGTAAAACCAAATGAATGTAAGTGACACCCCAACTATTTTCGCAAGTGATATTAAATTTCATTTGAGTAAAAACTTTATCAAGAAATTTATATTTCATGGATAAAAATTTTGAAAAGTTCTTCAAAAGAATTACCGTTTTTCAGCTACTTTCAAATTAACCCTGAAGATTTTTTTTATTTCATAAGAATTATTTAACTTTTTCAGGACATTTAATTATTTTTTTAATTTAAACAATATATAAAGATCATATAATGAAATGTCAAATCATCGGTCTTTGTAAATCTGGCTTTATATATCGAGAATAAAGATCTTTTAGTCAGGATACCAAAGGTTCATTTATGGATAAAGATTATGATTATAAAGAACTTTTGTTAATATTAATTTCTTTTGATTTGCTTATTCTTATCTTTCTTTTCAAAAATGTATATGAAAATAAAAATATGTGAATTTGGATTCATATTTTGACAAATGTTTTAGTTCTAATCTTTCGGTATACGTCATTTTAAGAACTTCCGAAAGGCGCAAGATTAAATTATCGAATTAACTAATAACATATAAGATGTAAAGGAATCAATTATAAGAATGACATATTTTCTACTTTTTTGTATATCGAGACAGCGCCTAGATCCGTTTTCTTGCATATCTCCAAAC
Source organism: Araneus ventricosus (assembly GCA_013235015.1). NCBI lineage: Eukaryota > Metazoa > Arthropoda > Arachnida > Araneae > Araneidae > Araneus > Araneus ventricosus. The sequence continues at coordinate 136,412 of BGPR01002921.1, forward strand.
TTTTTTGTCTCAAATTACATAAAATTTCATATTCGGAGTGTTCTTATTGTAAGAAAAACGTTTAAAAGAGAAAAACTGAAGATAGTTGCTGGAAAATTTGAGGATACTAATGCAGCAAATATAAAGACTGCCTCTGGCGTAAATGCTATTTAGAAATATTTAAAAATAACGTATTACTAAATCAAATGACCCATTTTGGTGGATTCTAACATTCGTAGATTGCGTGAAATAAGAAGTATTAGAGTTTTTGATGAACTGTATACTAGATTTTCACCTGATTTAACTCCATGAGCCCTATTTCGTCTCAAACCGCCCCATTTGATAGAGGCCGGACTCAGACGGTTTCGAGTGCCTGAGTGAATTTTACGGGAGAAAAGTACACTCGGACCTCTGTTTAACGAAGTCGCTAAATCCCGAAAAAAAGTTCGTTATATGGAAAATTCGTTAAATGGAGTAAAATTAATAAATTTCGTTAAATAATAATAAATTCTTTTAAAATACTTTAAACTACACAAAACAGGTTTTAAATTCATAAACACTAAATATTATTAAAAAAGTAATCACACCTTTATTTTGTAAATTAATATCTATTTGTTTTATATATTTTACCAATCAAAAAGAAATCTGCAAGGAAAACAATAATAAACAAAACATTGTCCGGGTATACAGTGTATTTTCAATTTTAAAAAATAATTTTATATTAAAATTAATGAATTTTAGTATTTCATCATACGAAATTTGTTGATTTCTGCATAATGATAATTTCCATCTTCATCATCTTCGTCTTCATCGCAATTCATTGCTGTATTGTTTTTATTTTTCACACTGTTCACTTCAAAACTGCCTCATCCACATCTTCATAGACACATGCTTTTAAACGTTTTGAACAAGAATTCGATAAATCATAATTTTGTATCTTATTACAATTTTTTTATTATGGTTGATAAGCTGTTTAGAGAAATACCAAATTTTAAAGCAATATCCTTTTTTTTCACGCCTTTATCCACCTCATGAAGAATTAATTTTTTTTTTGATGCTCAAGCACCTTCGCTTTGACATTTTCCAGCTTCAAGGTCATTGATCACCATAAGATGTGTTAAAAGAAAGAATAAGTTTGAAATGTTTAGAAATATTTTGAGAAATAGGGAGAAAAAGAAATATTGGATCACAAGAAAAAGTTCGTTAAATGGAGAATACACTTCGCTATTTGGAAGTTATTTTACGAAGAAATTCGCAACATGTTCTTGGATCCAAGAAAAAGTTCGCAAAATAGAGAAATTCGCAAAACAGAGGTTCGTTAAATAGAAGTCCGACTGTATTTGATAACGAATATGAGCAAAAAAAATCCGTTAGCAATTTACAATCGTTCGAGTTACCTTAATAAATATTTGTTTTTTTTAAATACAAGGTGATCGTAATTAAACTCGGCTTATTCAGAGCACCCTGTAGCTGTAATAAAATGCGGACTGATTCGAAAATTTGTAGACAGTTCAAAACATTTCCGTTAGGGATGCCTTACATCAAAATTCAATCAAGCTACAAATTCCAATGCAAACATCGTTTATTTGTTATAGACTGTTTTTTCAATGTGGGCCCCTTCATTAAGGTATAAAATGTGCAGGCGCTGAACAGTGTGTTCAATAGCTGACCGCAGCTTATACATTCTGACCATGCAACGTTATACATTCTTTCAGGTCAGCAAAAGTTGCAACATTTCCCCGATAAACCACGCTCTTTTAATGGTCCTATAACCAAAACTCTCAGGAGAACGGGCCGACCAAGGAGTGGGAAATAGTTGGCTAATCACCCTGGCATCGATAAAATGTTGCCGCAGAAACCTCTGCACACTGAGTCCACTATGTGGAGGGGCACAGTCCCGCATAAAAGTGGTAGACGAAAAGCATATTCGCTGCTGAAGTTGAGTGTAGAAGAAACTGTTGAGTATGTTACGATATCTGAGGGAAGTTACAGAGCATGGTACAGGATCATTATCGTCATTTTCTTCGAAGAAGAATGGTCCAAGGATAAATTGGGAAGTGAACCCACACCAGATGGTAACTTTAGGCGAGTGTAGTGGAATTGTATGGGAGGCACGTATATTTACCATGGCCCAAATTCGACAATTCTGGGTATTCACCGTGCCTCGTCACTCCACAGAATGTTCCACGGCCAGGAGTCATCAACTTCCAATCGGGCAAGAAAAGTCAGTGTGAAAGATCAGGACGGCCAGTGTCGGTAACAAGCAATTGTGGTTGTGTCTGAGGAAAAAGAGCACTATTTTTTGCTCACTATCTTCCACACTGTTCCATACGATACGTCTGATTGTCGTGATATTGCAAGTGCATTACTGACGCCAAGATCGTTCGTCTGTTATTGCTCGACAACAGCCGTTGCTACCTCTGAAACGTCTTCTGCACTGATGGGCTTTCGCCCTACGCAGCGTTCAACGCATAACGACTCAGGTTTTTCGAATAGAGGTATCATGTCTCTCTCACTTTGTAGAGACACTGTTCCCCGGCGCAACTTCTTTCGGCATCGAAATTCACGAAGTGCAGCTACAGCAATTCCCTGGTTTTCGTAAAACAGTTTCACGATTAACGCACGTCCTGGTAAACTATGGTAAACTCAAACTGGTAACTATCTATGGTAACTGAAAGAATGTTGCTTATTCGATCTCCTCCTTTTTATACCGAAAACTCACGTTCAATCCATCTGCTTAAGCAAATCAGATCAGTTTTCTTGCAGTGCCACAATTATCATTCTTTGTAATGTCACGATGCGTCAAAATGTGAAAATGAAACTTTTAAATGCCATAATGCTTGAAACTTTTGGCCCAAATTTATATAGCCCACATAATGCATAGCCCACATTTATTTATTGCATGTCTTTTCAAGCATATTGGCTGTAATGCGCCACTAACAGAAATTTTTGAATTAATTTTTTTGCGGAATCTTTCACGGCATCCTTTGAATTGTCTATCTACAAATTTCCAAATCAATCCACATTTTAGTTACAGCTAGTTTTCCTTAAACATAGATAGTGCAGTCGATAGTTTTCACAAATAAACGACTGAAACAATCGATAATATCGATAGTTTTCTGCCCCTCGATACTATCGATAGGTGTTCTTTCAATCGATAATTTAGAAACTACCGATAGTTCCAGTCGATAGTTTTGAAACTATCGATAGTTCCAGTTGATAGTTTTACAACTATCGACTGAAAATGCGCCTATCGATAATATTGCCCGGTAGAAAACTATCGATAGTTATGAAACTATCGATTGTTTCAATCGATAGTTTCGAAAACCTGATACTATCGACTCGGTTTCGATAGTATCGATAGTCTATCGATGTTTAAAGAGCACTAGTTACAGTTACATAGTGCTCTGAATAGGTCAAGTGTAATTACGATCACCTTGTATTTATAATACTGATAAATAAACGAAGAAAAAGTATGTTACAAACCACCAAAATAATTTTTATCTGTAATTTTCTGAACTATTACCATGCAATCATAGATATTGCTAAAATACTTACTTGCGGTAGACTGCACAGGAAGCTGCTTGCCCAAGCACAGCGTAGCATGCGTCGAACTCTTTTGTGAGCTACAGTCATTTTCAGTGGGTAAACTATGGCTATAAATTGATCGATGCTTATGCAAACAATGACCATGGAAGATAAATAAGGTCCAAACGCCCTCAAGAAAAGCATAATTTTACACAATGCGTCGCCTGCTATCCATTCCACCGTGATTCTCCAGCTTATCTCTAGGGGTATCACCACACAAGCTACGATCAAATCCGCAATAATCAAATGTAATATCATCTCTTCGATTCTGGATCTCTGACGGCGACTTCGAATAAGGCTGATCAACACTGGAAAGTTCCCGCAAAGTGCTAGCAGGAACAGAATGCCGTAAATGATCGCTTCTGTTCTTGATTCTTCAGCGAAGTCGAGAACGTTTTCTTTTGTATTGTAGCTGTAGTTTGTTGCATTGGTCATGTAAGTATTATGTGGCGTGGGAGATAAAAGTGTTATTTCCTCTAAATCCATCATTGTTCTCAATTTTCACTTCTAAGAAGGATTATTTTCAGCAGAGTCCACGTCTGAGAAGGATTATTTTCATATTCTGAGAAGGATTTCATTCATTCATTCCTCCGAACATAGTCGGATACCTTAAGAAAAAGAGAATTGTCATTTAGCATGCACAAATTACGGGAGAATGAAGAAATTGGAAATAATTCCATCGAGAAGACATAAAATTTTCATTTAAAAAAGTGATCGGTTGGTGGTTTAAACGATAAAATAATTAATAAGTTCATCGATAACGATAAAATAATTAATAAGTTCATCGATAACGATAAAATAATTAATAAGTTCATCGATAACGATAAAATAATCGATAAGTTCAATCCCTTTGAAGGCCTTTCACAAAAGCAAGGCCTATGGTATTGTGGAATGTACTTCGAGCTTATGTTGTTCTTGGACTTTATGATTCTTTTGGGACTCGGACGCTAGTTCTTTCCGTTTAAAATTCAGAGGTATCCTAAATAGCTTCAAGAAAACGGTTAAAATTATGTATTAGAGAGAGAGGTGGAAAAGATACAGGATCACAATTATTGAGCTATATGAAATAAAGAATAAAATTTTCAAAAGGTACAGAGTTCAAAAATTTTATTCAAAAAATAAAAAGACAAAGCAGTCAGATGCTCAAATTCAGAAGAGAAGAGAGTAGGAAAAAATTTAATACGAGACTTACTAGATTATTTATTAATAAAAAAATATATGATATTCCTTAATCTAGTATATAATTGATTATTTCCTGCAAAATGTTGACTTTCATTTCTTTGAAATTGTTTGCAAATATTATTTAACTAATGCAGAGTCAGTGCCATTATTTAAAAAGGGCTATTTATTTTAGAATGTTAAACTTTCTTGCACTTGTTTTTAATAACTAATTTTATTGTTTAATTATAAGAAATAAACCCGTACCAAATCTGCCCAATAATTAGTCAATTATGCTTTCGTTTAAAATGTAAAATTTCCATTGACTATCATGTCTCCTTCGTAGACAGGTCAAAAATTTTTAGACTAAAAAACAAAAGGTGAAAAATAAAATAGAAAACTTCACCACTATAATATAAGGTTATTTATTAAACTTAAATGGAAACATCCATGCAATTGTTAAGATTTTTTACATACTTTTGTAAAATAATTTTTTTTTTAGCTATTTGTACCTTTTTCATGAGAATGACCCATCACATCCTCTACTTTTGCTTCCTTACAAATGATATGTATCGTAGTACTTGTTCCTTGTTTTGATTCTTTTTGGTACTACATTTGAGGGATTTCGCGTCCTTCCATTTATTGTTTTCTACTTTCTCGTATGCGAAGTATACAAAGAGAAAGTATTGTAATCGTCAAAAAAATTCAAACTCGAGATTTTGACGGATCTCCACGTTTTAGACCTCCCTGAGTCCGAAAAACACAATTTTGGAATTATGTCTGTCTGTCTGCCTGTGAACACAATAACTCGAAAACTATTAGAGCTACGGGGATGAAATTCGGTATGTGGTCTTTAAACATAATTTGTAGGTTTCTGTCAAATTTTGGACAAAATCCGTCCACGGGAAGTCTGTCTGTCTCTATGTCCGTGTTAATGTGAACGCGATAACTCTCAAACTTGAATATCTAGGTGGATAAAATTTGGTACACATTTTTATCATCAGAAATTTAGGTTTGTATGAAAATTTGAACCAATTCCGTTGAAGGTTTGTCTGTCTGTCGGTCTGTATAATCGCATACTTTTGAATGCAATAACTTCTTTAAAAAATTACTTTGATAAATGAAATTTTGTATATGGCCTTCTAACCTTAATTGTAAATTTTTATGTCATTTGGTTAAAAAAGGCATAAGGCAAAGCTTCAACTTGCATATTTCGTTGCAATTGCTATTGTATATTGGCGACAGTAAACTGCCGCCAAGAGGTTGATTACAGCATGATTTCCTTTCACTTTGGCGCAGTCCACGAAGAAAATAGTAGCGAGCGGCAAACGCGATTTTTGGAAATAATGGCAAGCCCACTAAATTGAAACTTCATTCTGACATTCTCCAGATGGACGACTTTGGTTAACCAGAGGTGTGGTTAAATCCTAATATATATATATATCCGGGTTATATATTATATATCCTCTATATATATATCCTAAAAATTAATCTGGGTTATATATCCTAAAAATATTTACCTACCCGCTGGTATTTACCCATCTCATATTACTTGTCGTATGCGAGAAAGTTTCGGGGAGGCCACTTCCGCTGGTTTGGCTTTGATTTGTTTCACTTCTGATGAGGAGTACTAGTTGTGACAACTGTTTTCTGAGCCACTGTCCCGAAGTTACTCTGCGTTCATTCCCCAAAGTACTCGTTTGTTTCAGAAATGTGTTTTTATATGTTTAAATCTAGAAATAAAGATGTGTGATATGTGTATATTATATTTTTGTTATTTCCTATATTTATGTTATACCACTCTAAGTAAATAATTGTTTTAAAAAAAGTAAGTGCACGCATGTTGGTAAATACCACATGTTCAAACATGTCATATTTTCAAACAACATGAACTACTATCCCTCATTTGGCAGTTTATTCCAAATTGGTTATTTTCTTATGATTAATATTTTTTTAATGTAATTGGGGCTGTCCATAAATGATGTCACACTTTTTTCAATATTTTTGACTCCCCTCCCCCCGTTTGTCACAAAGTGTTACACTTCACCATACCCCTTGTCACATGTCACGCTATATTACATAAACATATACTTGCAGTTCAGAAACAAAGCACTACGTTATAGATCATATTTCAAATTTTATTTTTAAACTATAACTATGTGTTTTAATGACATTTGTGAGCAAAGGGAGGTTTTCTTCTGATGGTGAAGAATTTCTACTGCTACCTTATTCTCAGAACATACCCTGAATGCTTTTTTTCGAAAAGAAGGGAATAGAAGTGAAAAAAAAATCTCATGGAAGTTGTTTTAGCCCCGATTAAAAAATACCCTCAAATTCTGGTAATTTCAAAATTTAACCTCCTGATTTTAAATGTTTTTATTTAAACCAAAATGTGTGATGTCACACTTCTTGTTACCCCCTCCCCCTAGTCACAAACTGTCACAATTTCGCGAGCCCCCTTCCTCCCCCCTCCAAACGTGACATCATTTGTGGGCGGCCCCATTTCCCATATTTGTAAAATTACTTTTTAAATTATTCCCTCTCCCCTTCTTGACTCTTCAGTTATAGGGAGACAGTCCGTCCCTGGTAGGGCAGCAATTCTGCAGTGGTTGCTTAAGTTGTTTCTTCTCCAGTCCCACCCACTAAACTGGTAAAACCACCCTTCGGGCAGTTTGGCGCAGGGGTAAGCGGCTGATATTATCGTGAACTACTATCCAATATGGCGGTAAGTGAGCAGACATGTGTGGGCAGGCTTTCCTCCTGACTGACATCCGACCTTAACCAATCACAAAGGTGATTGGTGTCATCATCCATTTGTTTACCACTGAGAACGGACGATCTGATGACACATCCATTTTTGTGTTACTTTAGCGCCGTGCCCTGAGGGACTTTTTTGACTTTTTACCTTTCCCGGCGGCGGACTGACTTTTTCCAACGGATCGTCTGTTCGAGACATTAGTTTGCTTTTTCTTCCCGTCTGGGCTTCGACGGTGGTGTGTAGCGGAAATGGGAGCATAATCAGTGATGCTACCAGGTGAATCGGAGAGAGGATGATATTTGAGATTAAAAGGTGAAAATAAGCACTGTGCTCTAGATGGAAAATCGACTGGAAGAGCTCGAAGTTACTTTGAAGGCGGTGTGGGGGCTTTTCTTTACGATGGAGCTGAATTATGCATCTACTGATTGATAGCGTCTGTGATGTGAATGGTAATCAATGACAAGGCTATGTTTCTACGATGGAGTGTTACAGAAGACTGAAAGAGGTATCTTACGTGCCAGTTTTTAACACTGGTAATTTAACATATGCATCTACTAACTGATATCTATTGATAGCGTGTGTGATGTGAAAGGTAATCAATGACAAGGCTATTTTTCTACGACGGAGTGTTACAAAAGACTGAAAGAGGTATCTTACGTGTCAGTCTTTAACACTGGTAATTCCACAAATTTGTCATGACAAGAGTGCAAGCTTGCAGCAAGTTAACGAAAGCTCCGAAGTCACCATGAAACGAACTTGTAGCAAGTTTGCCACAAGCTTGCCGTGCAAACTTATTGCAAATTATAGCAAAAACAGAGTACGAAACACAACCCGGGATAGAACTCGCGACCTCCCGGTTTCGAAGTGGAGACGCTAACCATTGAGCCAGTTGAACTCTGAGAGGAGAAGATAGATTTCGCTAATACATCGTTCGATTCGATTCGTATACGATTTATTTTTAACTATTTTCTGGATTTCATTAATTTTTTGAGTTGAGAATATGATTTGAAGTCAAAGAGAGAGCGATTTTCGCTAATAACTACGTTTTGCTAGTAGAATAAATTATGAAATTAGAGTTCAAAAGTAATTACTTTAAAATGGGACAAAATGTCTAGTTATTATTGTTCAACAAACACTTAATGTTTTTTAGATTTAATTTTGTTTAGAAACGTTAAAATTTCAACATGAAGAAAAAGGCGATATAGTTTTCTTTAAAGTGAGAGTGATATATTTAGTAAAAAGATGGAAAATGTTTCAAAAATTTTTTTTATAAAAAAGTTATTTTTTTCACAAATTATCATTGATTTATTGAATTAATAAAAAAAAAGAATTACGGTCTAGGAGATGCTAATAAATTCGGATGTTTTTTAAAACAGTGACAAAGATAATTATCTCTTTATTGTGCTATCTTTGCAGGAAGCTTGTTTTGCAAAATTGCAGCAAGTTTGATTTGCAAAGGAGGTGGCGCTATTTGTCACATCGAACTTGCTACAAGTTCGATTCAAGTTTGACGCGTCAAATTTTGCCATGACAAGTCAAAATCAAACTTGCTGCAAACTTACGTGCTATCTGGGAACATATGCATCAACTGACTGATATCTATTGATAGTGTGTGTGATGTGAAATGTAATCAATGGCAAGGCTATTTTTCTACGATGGAGTGTTACAAAAGACTAAAAGAGGTATCTTACATGCCAGTCTTTAACACTGGTAATTCAACATATGCTAGCTGCTGCCGAATTTACAGTTTAATGTTCCGAGACCAGGTATGAATTAACGCAGAAGGCGAGGTGTGTTTCCGAAAAAGTTAAGTACTGCCTTGCATGTTTTTATTATTTGTTTTTGCGATGGTAAATCAAGTTTTTTAAAAATTACGGTATAAGTAATTGAGGTAGATAAGAACTCTTTCATGACAGCATTTAGTTAAGAGTTATATATTAAGTGGTGCAAATTTATTTTTTAGGTAGCTTGACAAGATTAACCAAGCATCTTATGTGTGATAATCTATATATAAAAAACGCTTATGTGGACGCAAAATCGGGCCGAATTTGATAATCGCCGCTTGGCAACAGCTCTAGAGATTGGATTGTTTACGTTTGAATCGGCGGAACTCTTGAATTGGTTTGAAGTCTGAAACAACGAAATTTTTTGACTTAGATCGTTTGAATTAAATAAATTTGAGTCGTAAAGTTTGGATTAGACAAATGAATGAATGTGTGCTTAATACTGAATATCCTTTTTAGGTAAAAGTTTCTGAAAAATTAGTTTATTCATCTATCGACAACTCAAATTTTCTGAGTTTTAAAAAATATAAATAACTATCCAGAGAAAAAATAGGGTACCTTCCTTCACTTAATAATAATTGGAGTGAGTGTGTTTACATGTGCGGAAGCAACATTTCGTTTAAAAAAGTGCATGTTTAAAATTTTGCTGGAAGAAACGATGTTTGAATTTTTTTTAAAAAGCTACCTAATCAATTTTAAAATGATAAGGGTAAATAGTTATTATGGGTTTTAATTTTAATAGTTAATATGGACATGTTTCAAGCCATTATCTATATATATAATTCTCTTACGTGGCAACAAAAAAGGGTCGAATTTCTTAATCGCCGTTTGAAAACAGCTCGCGAGTTTAGATTGTTTACATTCGAATTAGCGATTGATTTGATCTGGGACATCAAAATTTTTCAAAATGAGTTTAACTTGGGCAGTTTCGATTATAAATCGAAATCTTCAAGATAGGTCTAATGAAACTATTGAGGAAACTTTCATAATACGATCCAATCGGAATGAACAAAATAGAATCAAGCGTTTTTGTGTACAGAGCGAAGTTGCCGAGCTACAGGAATATAGTTGTGGGACTTTAGTGGGAGTCTGTTCTTTTATACATATGGCGAAGCTTTTCTGATCAAAATATTTGTAAAAAAAGAGCATATTTAAAATTTTGGTGTAAAAAGAAAGAATTTTAGAAATTTTTAAAATTTCCAAAAAAGGCTATTTTCTTAATTTTAAAAAGGTAAAAGTAAATATTTATTATAGTTTTTAATTTTAAATAGTGAATCTCAACATGTTTAAAGCCATTTGTCACGTTAAACTGTGCTTTTTAAGCTAAAAGTTTGTGAAATGGGTTAAATAATCTTTCGTAACTCAAACTTTCTGAGGTTTAACACATAAATAACTACCCAGAGAGAAAAGTTATAACTTCCTTGACTAAATAATTATTGCAGTGAGTGTATATACATGTGACGAAGCTTTTTTTAGCAATAATTCATTGAGAAGAGTGGAAATTTAGAGGTTTGTTGGAATAAAGATAGGGCTAATGAAATTGTTGAAGAAATATTCAATTTTGTGTAGCAAGAAGTTTTAAATGCCTGATTTCTGATTGATGTAAATAATTTCTATTTGTAAACATTTTATAATTATACATTTTAGCATTCAAATTTCCTTGAAACATTTACATATATATATTTATATATATATGCTACTAGAAAATTTTAATTTTAGAAATTTGATGATTTAGTTTATTAGTAATTGCTGAAAAAATGTTAGAAGTTTATGCTATTTCAAATAATTTAAATTTTCTTTTAGTAATTAATGTATTTATAATTTCCTTTTACTAGCAGACAGTTATAACTGTAAGGCGAGCGAGCGAAGCGAGCTGGGATCACGTAGTGATCCCAAAAGAATCGCAACGTGATTCTTGGTGGTTGACGAGCGGAGCGAGTAGGGGGTATAACCCCTAGTTTTCTTTAAACTGTCCTTTTTTAGCTTAAAGGTTGCGAGATGGGTTACATCATTCGACGACAAATAGAATTTTCTGAGATTTAAAACACAAATGACTCCACTGAGAAAAACACTATATCTTTCCTGACTAAATAATTATTGGAATAAGCATGTATACAAGTGGGGAAACTTTTCTGAGTAATATTTTGTGGGAACGTCTAAAATTTTGTTGTAAAAAGCAAGAATTTTGGAAATTTTTGAAAAAGGCTATCTTATCAATTATAAAAGGTTAAAAGTAAATAATTATTATGGGTTTTAATTTTGAATAGTTAATATGGACATGCTTCAAGCCACTGTTTTCTTTAAACTGTTCTTTCTTAGCAGAAAGGTTGTGAGATGGGTTATGTCATTCTACGACAACTAGAATTTTTCTGATATTTAAAACACAAATGACTACACTGAGAAAAACATGTGGCAACAGCGTATTTCTGCATACACAATCAACCTTCTAGCTCATGCGTAGTAGGAGAATTGAGTCCTATAAAGGCTCGGACATTATCTGTCGTCTCTCTCTTCTAGCACTGTTATCAGTTATGTTTCTGTTGTCAATATCTTAATTTAAATATCATTTACTTTACCTTTACTTTTATCTTGTTACGTTATTAAAGTTGTTATTGTTACTATGAGTTAACTTCTTTAGCGGTTTATAGTATATCCTCACTCCTGTACGATCCAGTTAGTACATGCATTCCTGTATGCGGTGTTCGTATCTTACAAGTTACCTTGAATAAATAGATGCAGTAGCTAGTGATGATAACTATGTTAGTTTACTACCACCGCATCAAATTCCAAGGAGAAACCTTTAAGCGTAATCTCCTAAAAACACTATATCTTTGTTGACTACATAATTATTGGAATAAGCATGTATAAATGTGGAGAAGCTTTCTTGAACTGCATTTCGTTATATAGAGGGCATATTTGAGAGCATATTTTCCAGCATGTTTTCTGCTTATAAGATGCAGAGTTTTCCACCAAATTATACGAAAATTACAGAAAAAGTGACAATATAATCATTTAAAGATCTGGTCCCAAATGATCTGATATAGGGTGATTTAGCTATTAATAACGTCATAAATTTAAATCTGGTATAAATAGCATTCTAATGATTTCACAAAAAATTCCTAAATTTTCCAGCATGTTTCCTGCTTATAAGATGCAGAGTTTTCCACCAAATTATACGAAACTTACAGAAAAAGTGACAATATAATCATTTAAAGATCTGGTCCCAAATGATCTGATATAGGGTGATTTAGCTATTAATAACGTCATAAATTTAAATCTGGTATAAATAGCATTCTA